>VDFB02284375.1:61261-88543 GCA_007258455.2 Sequoia sempervirens
CTCCCTTCCTCCCTCTCTCTCTCAAGTCTCTCCCTCTTTCAGGTATCTCTCTCTCACTCACTCCCTCTATCTCTCTCCCCTCTACCCTTAACCCTCTACCCTATAAATCTTTAAAAAAACCAACTTTATTATAACACGAGCGCATTATGAATAAGTAGAAACATTTCCATTTTAGCAAGAAATAATGCACTCGCATTATAATGCAAGAACATTTTTTACTACACTAAAAATAGTAAAAAAACACAATATACCCATGATACCAGCCCACATTCTACATATTCTCCTAGTTTTGTGTGTACTCCAACAAAAAGTATCCTTTTGGTGATTGAGTGAAGTGTGCATGCATGATTTTTAGATTCCACCACCTTTTTGATGATATTTTCATCACCTTTGCATGAAGTAGCAGAGTTTTCACATTGAAAGGCATATAATATCAATTCAAGTTTGAATTACAGTGATAATTGATATACAATTGAAGTTTGGAGGGGAACAAGATTTTGAAAAAAGTAAATTTTTTGAGGAGTTTGAGGAAATAAGAAGCAAAGGCTACATAATTGGGTAGAACTCCTCCATTTGAAACTTTGGTTTTTTAGGTATGTGAAGTATTTGTACATTTTCATTCATTATATTATGGTGTGCTTTCATTTTTGTTGTTTTGCTTATTCCATGTTGATCAAATTGTTTGTTTGTCATGTTACAACCTTAGGTTGTCAATGGAAATTTTAAATTACACAATTATATACACTTTCCTATTACATTTTTAAACCATCTCTCTTTGAGGCATTTTGTTGAATTTAACAATTGAATTTCTTTGTGTATGCTTCCAAAGCTTTCATTGAGGTATTTTATCAAGTATTTTGTCAAATAGTTATACAAACCAATTGATTGCCTTGTCTATGCTACCAAATTTTCCATACATGTATCTAAAAATTTGGAATATACTCCTAATGTAGTAGGGGGAGGCCTACAACACACAAACACACAACTCCAATCTACAAACAAATTTACAATTTACAATTTCATCAGGACCTCTTCTTTCAAAAAATTCACATTGTTCAAGTTGTACCATATCAAAGTCAGTCAATTAGGTATAATTCCCCACACAATCTTCTCACTTCTCAACAGACCCCCAAATCCAAAAATAGTCTTTACTTAGGTCTCAAAACAAAAGATTTTCCAGGTTTTAGGACCTTGCATGCTCAAATAGGTTTCCAATACAAAAACCCTCAATTTGCTCATAAATATCTAAGGTTTTCTATATTTCACAACTCCAAGGCCTTCCAAGCCTCACCAAAGCATCAAACAAGTTTGTTAGGGTCTGCAAAAACAAAATAAACCTTCACTAGGCCTTTAGCCTCATTAGATCTCAAAAACACCACTTTGGTTCCTCCTTTTCATGCCAAAAACTCACATTCTCAGCCTAAGATAACATCACCACCCCTATAGACACCTTGCCACTATTAAAAGAAACATGAAACTTGAAAACAACATATTACAGGCCTTTCCGCCAAATCACAGGTCACCACAGTAGGAGGAAAGGCTCCATCTTTAAATTAAAGTAAAACTCATACCCTGCTGGTTTGTATAGGCTGATCATGAAGAATGGAGTTTTTCGTTCACCGAAACAACCAAAGGAGTCTCAAAATAGATTGAAGTCCAAATTAAGACCTTCCACCACAGTGATTTATGAATTTATAATCATGGGAGGCCTATAATGTGTTGTACATAGGAAAAAGAAACTGAAAACACAAAAAAAATACTTGAAACTCCATAGTTTAGGCATTGAGTAGAGCACCAAACCCTCAAAAGAAATTCATTGAACCCTTTATTCAATCTTGTATGTTTTTTTAATACATTTTCAAATTAGGAGTCCCAAATTCCTTCAACACCCATAACCACCCTTGAACCACCAAACCTTCATTAAGCCTAAAAGTACTAGTATTAGCAATGGTTTGCTTAACAAGTTTCATTATGAAAATTTGTTGTTCTACAAACCTAGGACCATTTAGACACCTATATTTTACCCATTATAGATACTTTCAACATATCCAACAATCACCAATGCTTGTTTTGTACCAAACTGCACAAATTATCAAGTTTTCTACACTTTTAAGGGCCCAAATTAGCCCACTTTTACAAAGGGACCACCTTCAAAACTTGTCCAAATTTCCTAAAACCTTGGGGCAGCACTTTATATATATCAAAAATTTAAATTATAGCATTAGATTGCAGAGATTCAATCATTTACCACCCAAACCATAAAACCCTCTCCCAAGGCTTAGAAACCCTATGTTTTATTGAAAGTAGCACTTGCCAAACACTCCAAAACTTGAAAACTATTGAAACAAGCCTAATATACCCTACTCATGCTCAATCTAGCATAAAATAATGCTGCCTAACTCAAAAACTCAATTTTAGTCACCAAAAGCTCAAATTTGTTAAGGAAAACTCAACATTTCCTCATTTGGTTTGACACCCAATCCAAGATCATCCTCCATTCAAGTTTATCATGGCCTCTTATAATGTTTCCCTCTTACAAAAAACCACTTCAACTTCAAAAACTAACATTTGAAAGAGGTGACCATTGGTCTCCCCCTTTAATAGACTTTTACAACCCTTCACTATTAGTTAATTTGACTTGACTTAGCACTTTTTGCACAGGTAAAATTATTCGTCATACTGAAGAAATGAATTGTTAAAGGAAAAAACTAATAGATGATCAGCTCCAAGCCTTTCGAGATAAAGAGAAAAAATGGATGAGGGAATATCGTGAAAAGCATAAATTGGGAACGATTGGTAAAAACAACCCAATTGAAGAGGAACCTCAACCATCAAAAAGAGAAAAGAAATTGGCAACACAAAGGGCACAAATGTGAAAGAGTCATGCTAGGGGAGATGTAGATACCATAGTTGGAGACACACCCTCTACTAGAAGTGAATACGAAGGGACACCATTAAGCACAAGTGAATATGGAGGGACACCATCTACTACAAGTGAGTATGGTTCGACACCATCCACCACATCTAAAGTTGAGAGTACATCATCACTCGGATTTGAAGAAAAAGGTATGCCATCATCCCTACGTGAACCTCAAGGTATATATTCTATTCCACCCTCGGTTGAAGGTATGCAATCTAGCCCACCTTAATTAAATATTGATGAAATTGCTAATGTTGAGATGTATGTACCCAAGAGAACACCACCTCAAATTTTGCGTGGAAAGCCAAAGTTTTTGATTAATATTGATCAAGATATTTTGTAGCACATGGAAGGTAAGATTCCAGAATGCACTTGTAGAAGATATGCTGATAAGATTTGGAAAAATTTCTTTGAAAGGTTAAATGAGACCACAAGATGTCAACTATTTGTTCAAATGATGTGGGGTTTAAAGTACAAAAACATCATGAAGAATCTTGGGTTGAGAACATTGAATGTATCAAGTGAAAACACTATTGTGAAGAATCTAATGGATGCTTATGAGAGTGTGGGTAAGACCTCACACTCAAAGGATAGTAATGTCACCCAACATGTCATTACATAAACTTTGGTAAGCTATCAAACAAAGAGATATCATCTCATTAAAAATACAAGTGAACAAATGGGAATTAGTAGAAAATTTTTATTAAAAGTTGTTCAAAGGAGACAAAGAATTGAGGGCACTGATTCAAATGAAATATGGGAATTCTTAGGAAGACTTCCACATAAAGATAAAAAAGTTGTTGAAGCATTCAAAACACTAATTGAAGATTATTGGAAGAATAATACAAGGACATCTCCAAATCAAAGGGATGTCGTAAGAAGGAGAATCGGTAGTCGAAACTGTGAACCACATCCAAAGCATTTTTTGGATACAACTCAAACCCAATTTTTTCATAAATTTCAAAATACTTATCCTCAAATTAGTATTTATCAAAGATTTTTTGAAATGATTAAACCTTTTTATGTCAAGATAAATCACACACGCACTACTTGTTGTTGTAGACTACATATTGAATTCGCTAACCATTATGTTGTTTATCATTCTATATGTTTAGATTTGCATACTAACGATGTTTTGTAGGCTAATTTTCAATGTTGTAGGTATCGTATTTAATACCAACTACAATGGAAACATTGAAATTCCATAGCAGTATTAATGTTGAGGAAATATCCTTTAGATGCAAGGATTCAAAGCACATCAGCCACATGTACAAATGATTAAATCCCAGAGAGGATCTGTAGCAATGAAAGAGCCTGAAAAGGAAAAGAGAGCAACACTGGTGACTCAAGAGAAACTTTAGCTTTCAAAAACAAAGTTAATTAGGCCAGAAGATGTGTGCATCAAGCTGACATTTGGTGGAAGAGGAAGAAAGATGGTGGAAGAGGAAGAAAGATGTCTGGAACTCTGGAGGCCCACCATACTAGATTTTAGTATTCAACCATGAAAGTAGATGAGAGAGTTGATATCATGTATCAAAGAATTAAGCATGCATTCTTCTAGCCAACGGAGAAGGAGATGATTACTTTGCTTCATTTTCATTTGCATAACCATATCAAGGCATGGGAACCAAGAAGACCAAGGATGTCAAGTTTTATGTGGAGGTAATGGATGTGGTCCAAACTTTAGGAGGGGCAAGAAGGTCAATGTATGATTGTTAACCTTGAGAGAGTATGACTTGGGAAAAAGGAATTTGATATGGCTATTATTTTGAAAGAATTCAAGTGGGATGTACTCCGCATTGAATCCATTCCTCAATCTTCACTTGATGGCATGAAGGAATGGTTGAACTCCACGGATATGAGGTATTATGAAAAAAAATGAACTTGAACTAGTGGCTAATTTATTGAAGATGGTGGTTGGGAATTTTTAAATATGGAAGCTAGTGATTCTGATTCTGATAATTCATAAGAGTCAGAACAAGGATATGAGTTCCCTCAAATCTAGAAGAGGAATCAAAATAAGATTTCATGTAGCCACCATCAAGAGTGTTACAAGGCAACAAGATGGAGGGGATTCTTATATAAGGATAATTTTCAATGTTATAGGAATCAACTTTAATACCAACTACAATGGCAACATTGTAATTCCCTAGCAGTATTTATGTTAAGGAAATTTCCTTTAGATGCAAGGATTCAAAGAACATAAACCACATGTGGTACAAATTATTAAATCCCAGAGACCATCTATATCAATGAAAGAGTCTGAAAAGGCAGAGAGAGAAACACTGGTGACTCGAGAAACTTCAACTTTCAAAAACAAAGTCAATTAGGTTGGAAAACATGTGGATTGGTCAAGCATTTGGTGGAAGAGGAAGAAAGATGACTGGAACTCTAGAGGCCCACCATACTATATTTCGGTATTCAACCATGAGAGTAGATGAGAGAGTTGATATCATGTATCAAAACATTAAGCATGCATTCTTCCAACCAACAAAGGAGGAGATTATTACTTTGCTTCATTTTCATTTGCATAACCATATCAAGGCATGGGAACCAAGAAGACCAAGGATGTCAAGTTTTATGTGGAGGTAATGGATGTGGTCCAAACTTTAGGAGGGACAAGAAGGTTAATGTATGATTGGTGCAAGAGCACTATTCAGTAGGTTTTGTTCATCAAGGCAAATAAGGAGTAGAATATAGGATTTTGAGTTTTGTATTAAAATAAGGTCTATGAGACCATTCTATTATATATTTATTCATATTTTAGTTGTATTATGTGTTTAGGAGGTTGGTTTTTTCAAAAAGTACAATTTTTTTTAAAATTACAAATATGTGCAAAATTTGCAAACTCAAATGTTGTAAAATTGCAAAATTTGTATTATGGAGGGAATTTGAAGAGTCAAACCAGTTCAAAGGTCAATTAGGAAGGTGAATCAGTTTTTAATTGGTGGGAAATAATTTAAAAACATGGAGAACTCAAATTGAAGGTTGGATTTTGTGATTTGAAGAAGCAAAAACAGTAAAAACTCATAATTTTCAAGAATTTTCTGTATTTTCAGCTATAGCAGCAGATTGTACGGCTTGTATTTCAATTAGTTGATCCAGATTTGTTGATATTTGCATAGTATATGGAGTTACCTTTCTTTTTAATCCATTTATAAGGTTTTTCGTAATGTTTTGCGCATTTTATCATCAATTTACTCAAATTGGCCTGAACTTGTACATTTGAAGGTTTTGAGTCAAGAAAAATGGTTTTTTGACCCATTCCTCTTTATGTAGCCTTTGTAACTTGAGAAATGGGTTTGCACTATCATTATTAAGGTGTGGTAATGATGTGTTAGTGTTGGGGAGGTCTAAAAGTGAGATGAGTGTGAAACCAATGTGTGTAAAAGTGAGTTTTCTTTAAGAAAAATGGTGGTTTTGAATAGTCAAATTGTGTTTTTGTGTAGGGAAGCATTATTTTATGATTGTTTGAGCTTGTGAGGGGTATCAAAAACTTTTTTGAGTAATTTTTAGGTTGTGGTTAGCTTTGTAAGTATCATTTTCAATAAACCCCTGGGGTTTAGGCTATAATAGAGGGTTTTGCGGTTTACCCATTGTATAGTGGTATAACTGAGATCTGATTGTGGATTTCAAAGTTTTGACACCTTATAATTGCTGCCCCAAGATTTGGTAAGGTTTGGATGAGTTTAGAGTATAGACCCTTTGTTCAACCAGATCGATCCCTTAAGAGTCCAAAGGGCAAAATGGCTGCAAACTTCAGCATGAGGTTACTTGAACACCGTGATGCTTAGAAACTTCTTGTTTGATCCTATGGGATCATGTTGGGCCACTCTAAAATGATATCTCTCAATTTTTGTTATCTCGAAGTGGTTTTCCTTTGGTGTCCAGTTTTCAGTTGATGGAAAAAGTATCAAATGCAAGCAATGGAAAGTTGCAAGGTGGTACAACTTTCATTTTGCAACTCTAGTGACCAAATAGACTATTTCAACGCATCTGAATAGGCATATTTATACTAGGAATGGTCCTCTTTTGTACCCAAACACATGGAATCACTCCAAGCTACGTTCAACCAGATCGATCCCTTAAGGGTACAAAGGGAAAAATGTCTGCAAACTTCAGCATAAGGTTACTCAGACACCATGATGCTTAGAAACTTCTTGTCTGATCCTATGGGATTGCGTTGGTCCCCTCTAAAATAACCTCTCTCTTTTTTCATTATCTCAAAGTGGTTTTCCTGTGGTGTCCAATTTTTAGTTGATGGAAAAAGTGTTAAATGGAAGCAATGGAAAGTTACAGAGTGGTACAACTTTCTTTCTACAGCTTATGTGGCCAAATGGACTATTCGAACTTATCTGAATAGGAATTTTTACACTAGGCATGGTCCTCTTTCTCACCCAAACATGCAGAATCACTTTGAGCTACGTTCAACCAAATCGATCCCTTAAGGGTTTGAGTGTAGTATGTTGAAATAGGTCATTCCACCTATTGTTCAAGTTGTGTCTTGGTGATATGGGCCTAATGTAAGTAGGATAGGGAGTAGGAATAATAAAATATCATCAGTAAGGGCATTGGAAGAGATTACTAATGCTGCCCCTATTGAAAATTCAAAATTGAAGCCCCTTAAAAGCAAGGCAAGAAGAGGTGAAAAGAAGAAATTGCTTGAAAATAAGTTAGAATAGGTTGGAAATAGGGTGAGATTGTGGAGTTTGATGTGTTCAAAAGGTCTACAAGGATAGGGGAGGTCAAAAGTATGTTATGGTATGACATGCCCTAGTTGGGAAAATAGGGGTTTTGAATGAAAAAGAGAGGTTTGAGGGAGTAAACGTGGGTAAATTCAAGGGGAAATATAATTTGGTGGTCAATTAAGTTGTGCAAGTAGAATGAAGAGTGTTGGAATAGGTTTTTAGGTTCAGGTTCGAGGATTCGGTTCAGTGGTTTGGCCAAAAACAATTGGAGGGGAGTTTAGTTCATTTTGGGTTTGTTGGTACAAAAAACATGTAATATATATATATATGCAACCTAGAAGCATGAATTAGGATTAGAATATTGCATATCATCATATAAACAAAAAAACCACCATAAACTTGAATGTCATTTAAAAAAACAAAATTTCCAAAAAAAAAGTGTTTATAACTTGCAAAAAAATGTGAATAAAATCATGCTGATTTTCGTGTGAGAAAAAAAACCATGAGACCATAGCTTGTTGCTTACTATTATGCTTTGATAGATTTTTTCCAAGCATCCATAGCTTGTTTGAAAGTAATTTTTTTATGCTTTTAGCCATAGCAGCAATGTAGTGAATTGTTTGATAAAATGCTTTGGTAGACATGTATGAAAAATGTGGTAGCATAGACAGGCACTAAACTATTTGAAAAAATTCCTCAAAGAAATGTGGTTTCTTGGTGATGGAATGGCATGATGAATGCCATGACAAGAAAATTTATATGGATTTTCATGGAATTCCATCACCATTGAGACCACATTTCTTTCAGGCTTTCTTTCAAACAATTCACTGCCTTGCCTATGCTATTGCTTATTATTATGCTTTGATAGATTTTTTCCAAGCATCCATAACTTGTTTGGAAGCAAGGAAGTGAAATGTTTGATAAAATGCTTTGGTAAACATGTATGAAAAATGTGGTAGCATAGACAAGGAAATGAACTATTTGAAAAAATGCATCAAAGAAATGTGGTCTCATGGTGATGGAATACCATGACAATCCATAGCAATTTGCTTGTCATGGCATTCAAATAGTTCATTGCCTTGTCTATGCTATTGCTTACTATTATGCTATGATAGATTTTTTCCAAGCATCCATAGCTTGTTTGAAAGCACTTTTTTTAGGCTTTTAGCCATAGCAGCAAGGAAATGAACTATTTTATAAAATGCTTTGATAGACATGTATGAAAAATGTGTTAACATAGACAACCTGCAATGAACTCTTTCAAAAAATGCCTCAAATAAATGAGGTCTCATGGTGATGGAATGCCACAACAATCAAATCCTTTTGATTGTCATTACATTCCATCACCATGAGACCTCATTTCTTTGAGGCATTTTTTCAAAGAGACCACTGCCTTGTCTATGATATTGCTTACTATTATGCTTTTGATAGATTTTTTCCAAGCATCCATAGCATGTTCGAAAGCACTTGTTTTAGGCTTTCAGCCATAGCAACAAGGCAATGAACTATTTGAAAAAAAAATTTGGTAGACATGTATCAAAAATGTGGTATTATAGACAAGGTAGTGAACTATTTGAAAAAATGCCTCAAAGAAATGTGGTCTCAAATAATGCCATGACAAGTGAATGCAATTGGCAGCTGCTCCTAGTTATTAGTTACGCAAAGTGAAGTAATTGCATAACTACTTAGGTTGACTTTGTAAAAACTATATTGTAATTGAAATTTTTTCGTCTATCAACATCTAGTTATTAGTTATGCAATGTGAAGCAATGCTTTGAGTTTGAAAGATGTGCAATGCAATGTAATCAACGATATGAATATAAACTTACCTAAATCTATTTTTTACAATTTATTAGTTAAACTCTTTATTTTATTTTCTCTCTATATCTCTATGCTATGGAAATGCCTTTAATTTTTTTTTTTAAAGTTTTTATCTCTTGTTCTACTTTTTTTTAAATCTGATTTTTTTTTAATTTTTTCTATAGACTTTTTCCCAATTTTTTCAAAAAATCTTATATTTTTGGTTTGCCTATTTTTTCCCCAAAAGATTTTTGCTGCTATGGTATAAACACATATATTTTTTTAATATCAAGGATAATTTTTGAAACTTCCATCCATTGCTAATCTAAAAGGAAAAGTCTTTTTCCTAATCTGTATGCAGCCATGCTCTTGACATTGTCAAAAAGAGCAAAACTTCCTGAATGATGCAAAGGCATGGCCAAGCAGTTCTAACTCTTCGCATGAGAGAATAGAGGTGTTGGAGATTACATCAATTCAATGAGAACAAAAGTGTAATGTGTTTTAGTTTGTATTATTCCTTTGTTTCTCTAAAAATGTGTGATAAATTCTCAATTCAATGATGTAGAACAATTTTTGAAAAAAGAAAGTTGTGTCACAATCCACTTTCAATCTAACAAGCAAAAATGAAAGCTCAACCTCTTGGAATCAAAATGCTTGTTTGCAAAAAAAATGAATAATAATGAGGTAGTTAAGGTGTTTGAAGTGATTTAGATGTCACTTTTAGGGTTCCCTTGGGTGTGGGTCAAAGTCAAACTCCATAAAACATTAAAAAAATTCTCAAAATAGACTTTTTTGGATGCCTAGGCATGTGGGTTTTGTCTTGATTTGCCTAGGTTCTATATGGGTTTTGTTCAGGTTCTATTGGGTTTTTCTTGGGTGAACCAAACCAAAAAATTAAGGACCCTGGTTGAGCCCATAGGTGAACCGAACCAAAACTAGGGCTAAAATAGAAGAACCTAGTAACATAGATAATGTGTCAAGAAGTTGACTACTTCATCTACTCTGAATATTATGTTTTGCAAGTGTTACATGAAGATTATGTATCCTTTGCTTAATTTAGTTGTTCCAATCAAAGGATTAAATATAAATTGGAATCTTTTTATCAATCATTTCATGGAATACCAATTGAAAACATGTGTTTTGCTTTTAGATACTTAGTTGTTTACTATCAATCAATTAATTTATTCAAGAAAAACCATGAAGGACAACAATGATCAATGCTAGGGCTAACCAATTAATAAGTATACACATGAATAAGCCAAGCATGTACATCTATAAGGGAAGCACAAGTAGTCACAAACACATATTCCTTGAAGTATACACACGAATACATGGTATACACAACTTAATACAACGTATATGCACGAATACAAGGTATACACATGAAAACGCATAAGTCATAAAGTATACATTGGAACACATGTAAGTCAAAAAGTATACAAGTAAGTTGTAAAGTATACACTTGAGTACACGTAACTCATATCTATTGAACCATGAATTTATAATGAAAATATGGACACCATCGATAAATAATATTTGTATTAACCAAATAGCCATGTATGCATAAATCAATATATGTTGATATAAGTATAAAATATAGTTACAAAATAGCCATATAGGCTTACGAGAATGTCATATAGGCATACAACGTCAAATATATCCAATACAAAATATGTACGAAATTTCCATGTCTAGGCATACAACAAAGGGATCTGGAATCAAAATTCATTTCTCTCCATGCTCTAGAAATAAATTATTTCCCTTTGTTTGGCGATCCGATGGTGATGAGTCTATCACTCATTTCTGCTATGCTTGAGGAGTGCTCCTACTGCTCCTCCTATAGTTTAGCTCCCGATGAAGTTTTAACCATTACCATAAGAAGTAAAGACATTAATATATAGAAATTACATTATAAAAAATGATATATTTAACAAAATAATCACTTACAGCCATCTCATGAGCACTCATCATGATTGAAATATTTTCATATTGATGTTGAGGCATGCTCAAGCCTTGTATAAACCATCCAAATAGGAATTAAAGTATGAATCAATAATGGTTTGATTTTTCACTAGAACTAAGATCTATAACAATGAATGTAAATTGAAATTTAGTAATTTTCCTCATACCTCCCCTATCAAAGCCATCGAGGATTGTATAGAAAATGAAACACCGATATCCATTGCCCTCATAACATTTGGAGGTGTTTCCACAACCAACATCTAAAAATAAAACAACAAATTATTCAATCGCAAAAAAGTTACAATAACAATGCACGTCATGACTTATAATGTATGAGAACTAATGAAAAAAAATTGAGTACAAGTATTAAACTATATATTTTTTATTACCATGCTTACTATTTTCCCTATCCATACTTGTTTGAAAGGATGTGTTTTTAGGGTTTTACCCATAGCAGCAAGCTCCTAAACCATTTGATTAAATGCTTTCATAGACATGAACAAATGCACATCATGGCATTCCATCACCATAAGACCACATTTCTTCCAGGCATTTTTTCAAAAATTTCATTACCTTCTCTATGGTATTATTGCTTACTATTATGCTTTGATAGATATTTTTCCAAGCATCCATATAGTTTGTTGGAAAGAACCTATTTTAGGCTTTTAGCCATAGCAGAAACTACAAGGAAGTGAGTAGTTTGATAAAATGCTTTGGTGAACATGTATGAAAAATGTGGTATCATAAGAAAGGTGGTGAGAAATTTGAAGAAATTCCTCAAAGAAATGTGGTCTCAGGTGGTGATGGAATGGAATTCCATCACCATGAGACCTCATTTCTTCGAGGCATTTTTTCAAACTACTAATTGGTGTAGGAGCACCTAGGTTACTAGTTGCCTCTCATAGGAATTTTTTGTCTAGATTGAATTCCCATTTGTAAATTCGTGTAAAGGTCATATAAAGACCTACTTCATTGTATTTAAGGTCCTTATGTGGTCACAAAGAAAAAAAAATTCCAAATGTTGCTAAAGATGGGAAAATTTGTAAAAAGGAAAAGAAGCATGGAATATTAAAAGTCACAAGGTAGTTTAGGTAGTTTCACTCAATTAGGGAGATTCAAAAGGAAATTATCTAATTGGGAATATATACAAAAGCATGTAAAAGGAGGGAAGAAGAACAATTTTTGTATTCTTGAATCATTTTCAATAAATAAAGTTCCTTGTTCCTATTTTCACTATGTTTCATTCTTGAATTCAGTTATTGCACGGGCTATATATTTGTTTGTTCACTTTATGTTGGGTGATAAGAATCATCTAGTGATGTTTTGAAGAGTTACCATCAAATTTAAAAGCCAAGGTTTTTGTGGTCTGTCAGATTAACCAGTCAAGGGTTTTGAGGGTCATTTATGGCTTGAATTCACCATCCCACCAATGTAGATTTAGGAGATTGGTGGGATGAAATGTATAGAATATTTTTCAAATGTTTTAAGCAATTTTTGAGTGTAAAAGAATAGGTAAATCAAGAAATATCTGATTGGCTACTGAATCATACAGGAAATACAAAGTTTCCTTCATGGAAAGCATGGTTTCAGGGTGGTGTTCAATGCAAAAGCATGCATAAAGGTGGGTGGTGAGTTTCTAAAGCTTATATAGGATATTTCCATGGCTTTTGTGGTGGTGGTAGGATTATTTAAGGTTTGTAAGTACCTTATGCAATAAACCCTCCTTTGTAGGGCTTGATTTGTGCATAAAATAGGGGTTTTTTGGAATAGTGATTTATGGAGCCTTTATGTCACTAAAAATGTTTGATTCTTTAGTTTTGTGACATGATGAATGAATTTTTTCAGTCCTTTGGTATTTTGGTGATAAAATATGAGCACTTTATTTGTAATTTAGGCTTAAATTAGTAGCCCTTTCCAATGAACAATTCAAGAATCTGGTAATTTATTTATGAAAAGCCACTGAGAACTTTTGATATGTTATGATGTGTTAAAAAAGGATCCTAAATGTACATTGGGAATGTGGATATACAAAGTGAATGGAAAGGAATCACCCGATTAAGGGATATGTGACCTTTAAGGAAAATGGTGGTAAGACTGTAAAAGTGTGTAATTTTGTAAATACAAAGATTTAAATGTTTATTTTGGCATAGAACCATCAATGTGAAGATATCAGAGGTGTGTGAATGGTTTTGTGAAGGCCTTGAAGAAAAACATGATGATTTGATATGTTGTAGCAATATGTCCCTAGGTGGAAATGGTAATTTGACTACATAAGAACTTATGAAATTGATAAATCAATATTATGTGGATATGAACCATGTTTGTTTCAGTCAAAAACATGATGTGAGTAATGTCTTGGAAGTTAGATGAAATGATTGAGGTGTAAATGGTTGATTGTAGTATCTTGGTCTTGAGGAACTAGTTGGTAAAAGTGAAAATTTGGTGAGTTGTTTAAGGAATTGAAAAATTCAAAGCTCTTCATCGGGATTTTTCTTTGAATTCAGATAAATTGATGATGAAAAAGGTGTGTTAGGATCTGATGGATATAGGTTGTAACGTGAAAGATTGGTTTTTGGTTATTTTTCCTAGGTAAAGCAAATTGAGTGGAAGGGTGTCTTGGTGAATGATGGAAGAGTGGATTGTTTAGTGACTCTAATTAGGTTTCTTGTGCACATAGATCAATCATTTTTGTTGATAAATAAGATGTTTGAAGCTTGAGGATGATAAGAAGAATTATTGAAATGATTTGGCTTGTTGTTGCCTTGTGGTTTGCAAATGAAACAATGTAATTTTTGATGAAAAGAGAGAAATTTTAGTTGCTTATTCAATTTGATCTTCTCCTAATTCAATTGGGTCAGATGTAACCTAATGATTGAGTGTTTTGATATGATGCTCTGCATCACTAACTGCCTTGTCTATGTTATTGCTTACTATTATGGTTTCATTGATTTTTTCCAAGCATTCATAGTTTGTCGTGCTGGTGCACCTTTGCAAGCACATGCCTCCATGTGAAGTAATTGCATCATGTTGCTTATGTTGACTTTTTAAACAACTATATTGTATAGTTGAAATTTTGTCATCTATCAACATCTAGTTATTAGTTATAGAATTTGAAGTAATGCTTTGAATTTCAATGGTGTGTAATGCAACGTAATCAACAATATAAATATAAACTACACAAATCTATTAAGTAGAATTCATTAGTTAAGTTATCTTTATTCTATTACCCACTACTGAATTTGACTCTATTTTCTGACAAACGTTTGTCAGTCGTTCAAAAAATATTTTTTGAAAAAGTGACAAAATAACGAAAACAATTTCATCACTATTTTTTTGTAGAAATTCCTACGATGCATTAAACACTGAAATAACGACACATATTCGTCAATCGTTGACATCATAAAATAACTCAGATGTTCATCGGAATATCAACAAAAACTTCATGTGTCCACTGACGAATTACAACCAAAATTCAATTGCAATGGCTCTTCAGAAGAGTCAAAACAATAGTAGAAGTTCGTCGCCATTTGGATGAAATGGGAAAGGAGTTACGATGAAGGCTTCATCACAGCTAAGCAACTTCGTTAGACCTTTTATGTGATTCGTCGGTGGGTTTTGTCAAAATTGCAACAAAATGGGAAAGGATTTATGATGAAGCCTTCCTCGCAGCTAAGCAACTTCGTTAGACCTTTTCTATGATTCGTCGGTGGCCCTCGTCAACATTGTGATGAAATGGGCAAGGAGTTACTACGAAGCCTTCATCACAGCTAAGCAACTTTGTCAAAAAATTTCTTTGATTCGTCAGTGGCCTTCATCGAAATTGTGATGAAATGGGCAAGGAGTTATGATGAAGCCTTCATCAAACCTTTTATGTGATTCGTCAGTGGACTTCATCGAAATTGCAATGAAATGGGCAAGGAGTTACAACGAAGCCTTCATCGCAACTTTAGCAACTTCGTCAGACCTTTTCGGTGATTCATTGGTGGTTTTCGCTGAAATTGTGATGAAACAATGCAATTTTAAAAAAAAAAAATTCATTGAAATGTACCATCGCAGAGACTCTTGGCAATGACCACTGAAGCCAACCCATTGGTGAGAGATCAATCATCGGCACAGGATAGGAAACTCACTCTGATAGTCCATGTCTTGTCAATGACTTCCGTCAGAAAGATAGATCCAATGTGACACTGATTTGACCTCTTTAGGAGTTTTGAACACTGTTGGTTATCAGCAAGACATTTTGAGGGTCTTATTGATTAAACAAGTGTCTAAGAGACAGTAAACAAATGGAACCTATTAATTTTCTTATTTTAGGGTTCTTTAAATCATAGAATAGATACCATCTTCTTGTGTATAATGTACTTATATTCAAATTTGAATTCAAGACCAATTGTGATTGCACATTCCATTTTACTTGCACAGAGTATTCTATAAGCAATATATTGATAATTCCAAATGATTTATGGGGTTGTACAACTCTACCTATCATCACAATTCTTTTTTTCCCCCTGAGAGAATCTTGCAAAGACAAGTTTACAATACCAAGTCAAATAATATGAAAAGACTTACTTCCATACAAATTAAATGATTATTCCCACAATGGAAATTGTCTAATTACAACAACAATTCCATGAAAGGTTATCTATGCTTCATAAGAGATGACTAATCATACATAGAAACTGCAAGATGCATAGAAAAAGCATTACACTTGAGAACAACTAAGGGCTAACAAGGGAAGGAGTTAAGAAACGTCTGGATTGAAGAGAAAATGTGTAGGGAAAATGTTGAGCAGTGTCAAGAGAACAAAGCTTATAGAACATATTCTTGACCTAATCAAGCTCTTGAACAACTTAAACAAAATTAAAATACTGACACATACATGAGACATGTAATGAACTTCCAATATCTGCTATCTTTTTCATTAATGAAGAGGTAGGTAAAGGGGAAATAATTATAATTGTAACACTATTCATAGCCCAATAAATTATGTTCGTAATTTGCATTCAATGGACCTCAATTTTATCATTATACTTCCCATCTAATACCATATTTTAATCTAGGGTTCAACTATCTTAGATCTAAAGAAGCACCTTCAATTAACCATTTAAAGTACTATAAAACAAGGTAAGACTTTTACTTGAGAAATATTGGGTACACTTGTAGGATTAAATTTCTCACAATCATCAGGATTTATTGCCACACAAACACAACCTGCAACATATGAAGTAATGGATGACTACAAGTTAGTGAAATGGTCCTTAATATGTGACTCGTTTGCAAATTGATTGGTAGAAAATAAGGTTACAAATAGATCTACATGAAAAATTGTGAGGACAATCTACTGTAATCATCAAAATAGATGAAAAGTACAAAGGAAAGAGTTGAGCTACATCTCTAGAACCTTAAAAAAACACATGCAAGAAACATAAAAAAAAAGAACAAACCATTTTTTGGATGAATACAAAATGGTGCCTTCAGCAAGTGATTCATATGCTTTCACACCTAACACAAGACATTAAGAATATTTTAGTCTTCCTCTATGAAATTAACTACTTACAGAATAAACCTAGAAACCAATATTATATACCTCCATGTCTAGTTGAGGGTAGGTATAAGAGAAAAAAATTTCCTCAATGCAATGCTTAAAAATATCAATGTGTGTGTAGGTTTGTATTACTCAAATATCATTTCACTACCTAAGGAAAAATACCAAAGTGATGTTTTAAATTTCAATCTTCACATAGGCTCCCTTATTGCTACACATGCATATACAAGCATTATTCGAGCTCTAAAATATTCAAATATTAAGGATTTAATTAGCTATAAGATGGAAAGTTATTGTTTAGACATAATCCATCATCTTTTATATATCTTTATTCACTCCTAGCACTTCAGATAAATTTGTGTAAATGAGACAGAAATGTGAATCTTTTATGACAAAGAAAATTTTTAAAAGGAGGGGGAAGAGAGAAAAGGGTAGGGGGTGAGAGAATGCTTGAATGTATAGCAAAGTATAACATTTTTATTATTATAACAATGAAACAAATCTTAAGTTTGAAGCATTAATATCATTTACAACATTTATGATCAAGAATGAATGTAAGTAGAGAAATTTTTGCATACCTGCAGATGGTACAAAATTTCATGGTTAAGTCAAAGCCTCCCATCAACAACAAGATCCAAATATCTGTGTATCTATCTCAATCGAGCCTCTAAACCCTTCAGAGCTGTCAATTTTTCCACTAACTCGTTATGCACAAAATTCAAATTTTAGAGTTATGTCACCACTAAAAACAAAAGAAACAAAGCTTTGAAACCAAATCCACAAACAACACAATGTGGTATTCATACAAATCTATACAAAAAAACTAAACTCAAAACATTGGAATGGAAACAACTTCAAATTATGATGCAAAGCATTGATTCAAGGTATAAAGAATCATTTTTCTACCATCATAGTGAAAAGTTAGCACTTTCTTTCATCTTTGCATATTGGTTTGATTCTTCAAACGATGCATTTCTTATATTGAAAAGTGCATTACCTTATTGATATTCTCTTTGTTTTGAGAATATTTTAATATTCTCTACTTAACAGGGCCAACCACATGATGGTGGAAGCTCATTTGGCCCCTCCTCCCCCTCACATCACTCTCAATTCCCCATACCCAATCATATAACATTAATCATTCATTCATCCATTAATAACATATAACATTCATTCATTCATCCATTAATAACATATAATATTCATTCATTAACATATAACATTCATTAATTAACATATTCACATTCATTCATTAACATATAATATTCATTCTTTTAGTTTTTACATATTATCAAAAATATGGTTGTCATGATATGATTACAATCACTTTTTTTTTGTTCCTTTTTTAAAGCTACAAAAATATGAAGTGGAGTATCATTTTCTAAATCATCTGTCCCCCCTTTAGTTGTTATTCCCTCTGCTCGTGATCTTAATGTATGCCTATTCATCTACTCATGATGTGGATGTTGCTACAAGGGGGGCTTTGTTGCAATAACAAAGAAATGTTAAACTAATATATTTTATTATTATTTTTACAAGTATTTCATTAATTAAAAGAACATTAGAGTGGTTCTCTTTACCTGATGGTTCCACATCATGTTCCTGAATTTTTTTTATAGACTCATGCTCAGCATGTTGAACACCCTCTAAATCTTGATTTGCAGTTGAAATACGAAAGGTTACATTAATTAATACACCAATTGAAATTAAATATGTTTAAGGTAATGTGAGAGTGGTCCTCTTTACCTGATGGGGCCACATCATGTTCCTAATCTTCTCTAGCCTAATCATGCTCAACACATTGATCATGCTCTACATGCTCTAAAGTTGAAACATGAAAGGTTACAATAATTAATACACCAATTGTAATTAAATATGTTTAAAAGAACTTTAGAGTGGTCCTCTTTACCTGATGGGGTCACATCATGTTCCTAATCTTCTCTATCATGATCATGCTCAACATGTTGATCATGCTCTACATGCTCTAAAGTACTGGGATGCACACCATGACCTTCATCTGCAGGTTGTGCTCCACCCTCACCAGGTTCCATTCCAATGTCATGTGCAATATTATCATTGCTTGAATGTTTAAAACAAATAGGCATGTAATTACTTTATGGTGGAAATTAATATTGAATATATTTCACAAGTATTCAATTTTAAATAAACTTTATTAAGTTTATTTACCCGCGTTTTGGATGCAGTGGAAGGTTGTGTTTACCTAGTCAAGACTCTTAGGAGTTCAGCCACAGCTCCATAGCCTTGCTGGAAGGCAATCTTTAGGTCATTTTCTGTGGGAACTCTGTTGAATTCAGAGCCCTACATTTTTGCATAAGATCATGAATTTTGCTTCTATGGTGTGATAAAACTAAAATTGTTTTCAATTTATTATTTGGATACTATATTTCATTTATTGATACTTACAATTCATGCGGCTAATTTCATATAACCATCAGAGCCAAGTTTGTGTTGCTCATTTTTTTCTAGTCTTTCCTTTGTTACCTTCAATGTGTCGGGTAGCCTATGAAAAGTTTGAAATACATTAGATTATGTAAAAAGAAAGAGTAATAAGTAAATAATTACATTGTTGATAGTATCACATACCCTCCTTGGCCCGGTGATTTCTTTTCTTTTTTATTTTCAGCCTTCTCCTTTCCATATAACACTAGGTCCTTCCACTCCCTCTTTGGAATCATGGGGGGATGCTCATACTTTTTTTCTTCTCTAAATGTGACCTATATTGGTCCCTCACATACTTTAGATAGGTACCAACTTTCTTAAGGACCTTGGTTCGATTGAATGTTTTATCGCCAAAGAGCACAACTAAATGGTTAATAAGCTCATCTTTTAAATCTTGATTTTGGGCATTCCACCATGTACATATGGTGGGCCCGAAGAGCTCCAATGTAATATCACTTAGATGTTTATAAAAAACATCATTTCCTGCAAAATGATCATGGGATCAATAGTCTAAAAAGAGTGATCAATAAGTAAATTTCAATTGGATTATATATAATAATAATTAAAATATTTTAAAGTACCCGGAACCTTCTCTATCTTTATGGGAACAAAATCCTCAGTCACCACAAATGTGACCTACAATTTTCTTGTACTAGTAATATAGGAAGATCCAGGAAATGCTGCTAAAATATCACCAATACTAGTGGCCTCTGCATCCCCAGGTACATGTCCTGATGCATGTTCTGGCATGTGTTTGCCTCCAGAGGGTGCACTAACGGATGCCTGTATGGTATGTGTTGCCAAAATTTTAGATGACAATATAGGCACGAATGATGGGGTCAGATGATGTGATGTATGCGTAGGAAGATCAGGATGGACACTTGTACCAACCCCTACTCCTTGGGCAGCACTTGTAGTACCTTGATCATGGCCAGGAGCATCATGAGGATGCAAAACATCCTGTAAAAATAACACATATTTTAGTTCATGACATAAAAGAGTACAAAATATAAAACCATGAATGAACTTATGTTATAATTAAAGACCTCATGACAGCTTACTTGCAAGTTTTGTGATCTCTCATTCAATATTTTAACCCTCTCTCTTATCTCATCTATTTGAGGCACTATGAATAACAACTTAAGGATTTCTTCATTTCATTTTTTTGGGGTCTTCCTTATCATATCGAGAGGGTTTGTTGAATAAGCAATGTCATCATCACATAATATTGACTACACCTCCCTATGGATGCTCTTGTCTACTGTTGGTGCCTTTCCCTGATCAGTTGACTACAGCAAGAATATTAAAAACATTATCGAAATTAACCCAATAAACTTATCAAAACAACATAATAATAAAACATTTTACTTGTATCTAATTTTTTCAATTACAATGAGGTAAACTTGTCAGGTACAAGCGCGTGAAGATAAATCATGATCTATGCTCTGGGTCGGAGCCTTCTCTGTATGATCAATGTCCCATTGTGACAAAAATTAAATATAAAAAACAATTACCAAAATGAAACCAATAGACTTATAAAAAAAATATAAGAATAAAATGGTATATTGGATTTATTAATTGGAGGTTGGGAAACTCTTCCCCTACAGTTACTGATTTTATTGCACATATGAATACACAATTTCCCTCGTGCACTTTGAATATGCAATTGGGTTGCTTATTTGTTGACCCAAGTCATGTACTATTTATAAACCTTGCAATATTCGCTGATACTTTTGGCCTTTCGTCAATGTGCATAGCCACTCCTTTATTTTTATCCTTATCTTTTAGCTATATATAATTTGCTGACAGTGCATACCTATGCATACTTCGTATATATCGAACTAGTTGCATCCAATCTTTGTAACTGTAATAGGGTCCAACATTCTCCATCAATTCAGTAACTTTGTCATAACAGACCTTTATGTCGTCCATGCAAAATAGGCCCAAACCATGTAATGATGATGGTGTTATGTGATATATCCTCTCGTTGACACAAAAATCGGTGTTTATTGGAGGAAGTTCCTTGGTTACCCATTGTTTCTGTAGATGTTTGTACCTCAAGCGCACCTCGAGGTTGCCTATGCTCTCATCATCATAAGAACATGACCCCCCTTCAGCAAGAAAAAATTCCATGCATTTACAGAATTTTCTTCTAATCTTTTGACCTCTAGTTGATCTCCCTCTTTTAGACATACTAAATGTCTAGCTTTCCTCTTCTCTTCCTAAATTTCCCTCGCTTGAGGAAGAAAGATCTAAAAAATACCTATTTGGTGGTACCTGCACTCATAAGGATGTTGGATGAAGTTCTTTCATGGTGATGCGATCCTAAGGTGACATTATGATTAATCTATCATTTCATCGCTATAATTTCATAGGTTATAAGGTAATCAAGTCTTGATAGATTGCAAGTTATTGTTATTATCGTCCAAATGTGTCCATAACAAATCAAATCTACTTAACTTTTTAACTCCCAAACTTTGTAACAAGTGTTAAATGTGACTATGGTGTACCAGTTACACAACCAAGGCCTCAAATGTATTCTCTAATTGTAATAAAAATAATTTTTATCTTCATTCAAGTAAATAAACTTGAAGGGAAACACCACCAAGTGGTTTATTGGACACCTACATGACTAAAAATAGTAGAAAATTTACATTTAATTTCCATATGTCTAAGTGGTTAACGGGGAGGGAGTGTGTACTGGGCCTGGTTAAGTCATCATAAGTTTATGCTTTGGCAATAAATTTTTTTAAGTCATCATAAATCTTCCTATGTCTAATTTCTAAGAGACTTTTGGTATTTTTTAAGGTAGGATGATTGATGAAAGATCCCAAAGAGCCTTTCTCCATGGTATCTAGGTACACATAGCAGTGGTCTTCTCTTATACGGTTGGACATGATTTAAAGAACTTAGCTAGGAATTATTCATTTAACTTAAGGTTTTCTCATAATGCCATCATTGGAAAAGTATGATCAAATTCTTCTATTATGAAGAATTGGTCTATGTGCCTCTAGTAATCACTATAATATTTGTAAGGATAAAATGACTAATTACATCAGGTAGGAGAGAATCAACTTTGAGTTCTTCAAAGATTATATTCCTCTATTCATAATTTTTAAGGGTTTTGTGTGGAGGAGGTTATCACTACCAAGAAGGGAGGAGACCTTTCCTTGTATTCTTTTATAATTTTCATTATTCTTATTTATTTTACACTTACATTTACAAATACACATACATATGCATTTATTGTTTTCATTTATTTCTCATGTAGTTAATAGTTTGATCAATTTCATATTACATGTGTTGAAGAATTTAGAATTTCAATTACATTAATTTATGGATATGTTGTATCTATAACACTACAAAACCATATGCTCTTTGCATTTACACTTGCATTTAGAAATGCACATTTATATACATAGATATAGATTTCTTTAATGATATGCTGCATTTATTTTTCTAGGAGAGCATCTAGTAATTTCATTTACATTTACATTTGAAAATACATATACATACATACATACATACATACATACATATATATGTGTGTGTATGTATATCATTTATATTCAGTGTTCAAAAACAACCCATTAGGTCTGCACATGGATAAAAATTCATAAAATCAGATCTCTCATACATACATGTTTTGTTGAAACCTAGGCTTGAACCTCTCATTTCACATGTTTTTCTTCACAAAACTATTGAGGACAACAGTTATACCTTCTTTATTTCTCATCCTGTACACCCTATTCATGCATCCTACAATTACAACAGTATCCATGGGGCCTCTTACACAAGCTACAATAATCACAAAAAGTGTAAGAGCCCCTTTATATCATGTTTCAACTACAAAACCCTCAAAAATAAGGTAACTCATATTATGATTTGTTGGTGAGTTGTATGGACAAAATCATTAGCACTAGCTCATTCTTGGAGTCTTTTGAAAGAGAAGTGAATCAGGTGGAAGTTAAGTAAAAACCTTATAGTGTCAAGGTGAATAAGGTGATCAATTTTGATTGGCCAGCTGATGAAGAGTACCAAAAATGGGTAAATGTATATTTAACTAAAGAAGATTGAAAAGGAGTAGGCTGCTAACGGTTGACAAATCAGTTGTTGCAGTTAAAAAAGATTCCAGTTTTTTTTTGGTGATAGTCTAGGCATGGAATTCTTGAAGTTTTTTGTTGTTGTATCAACCATTCTTAGTGGGCACGATGAACAAGAAGATTCTCTAGGGGGATTGTTGTTGTAACAAATTTTTGGAATATCACAAGGTGGCCAATTGGCTAGTGGCACGTGTGCTTTCTGGCCTGATGCTTGTTTGCTGCTTCTTTTTCTATAAGAAGTATTTCAAGGCCAGAAGTACGAGTTAGCAAGTTAGATATTTCTGGTCGAGTCTAGATGAAGTTGCAAAGAAAATTATAAATTTTGATGGTTTTAGGGAAAATACAATTTAGGTTTTGAGTCATTATGTAGTAGGTTTTGAATTCATGGGGATTTGATGTTTTATGACAGTACTGGAATTTGAATTGATATTATTAATTCAAACTCATGTATCTCCATTGTACAAGCATATTTGAATTTTGAATAAAATGATCAAGGGTTGTTTCGTTCATCTCACTGGTGTGGTGTCTATGATTCTTGTCTTAGGTTTAATTCAAGGAATTAATTAAAATGCTTGAATGGGATTGTAGGTGGATATGTTCTGCATAAGGATTTGATAAGTAGTATTGGGTTAGAATACATATTGATGATATTGTAAAGCAATGTTATCAAGGATCTTATATGTTGTGTTAAATCTATCATAAACCCTTAGATACTTATAAATTTGACTCCTCCAATGGATATATGGCACTAATCTAAGTTGTACTTATTCGTATAGTTCAGTATTTGTTTTCCTTTACCTAGAGCTTGCTACAAATTGCAAATCAATGACTATCTTATACTATACATTTTTTTAGTTATCTCATGCTCCAAATAGTTGATATTATTGATAAATAGCCAATTCTATTTGGTATTATCCTATTATGTTGAGCTATTAAATGAGATTATATGTTTTTGTTAATGTTGTTTATGATGATGGTGCAAAGGTTGTAAATGAATTAAGGGATCACCCTCTTGGGTCTTGCAGAGCCCAAAGTGTAGGAGGTCTTTCAAATCCTCATCAGTTGGTCCAGGTCCTTCAAGCTGCCCTTTATTGGAATTAGCAATTCCATAAGTAGATTAGAAGATCAACCCACTTACCATAAAAACAACCAACACCTTGAATATGTTTGTGGTGGAGGTATTAAAGAAGAATTGTATGCCTCTATTTCCATTCATTAGATCTACCTTAGCCTAGCATATACTTGGGCTAAGTCTACAATTGATTCAAACTCATGTGATGAAGGCTATGTGATGAAATCCTATACCTCAACCAAGATGTGGGTAGATTATGGGAGTTTTTCCAAGACCTAAGGTTGGTCAATAAAAATGTGAAAGACTAAGCTATTTTATTTTTTGTCTTATCTTATACCATTTTACGAGAATGGGGGTGCCAATGTACAAGAAGATCTTTGGAAACTAGGCATGAAAATTGAAGGTTAAAGAGAATAGGGGTACTAAACATACAGTACTCATTCCCCGTTGGTCATCAATTTTCCCTGAGTTCCCTCAACCTCATCCTTGGTGTTGGTATTGACCATGTTTTCACTCCTCCAAACTCTTCCTCGGCATTGATATTGACCTTGCTTTCACTCCTCCAAACTCTTTGTCAGCACTAGTATTGACCTTGTTTTAACTCCAAACTCTTCCTCGGCACTAGTATTGACCTTTTTTTCACTCCTCCAAACTCTTCCTCGGCACTGATATTTATCTTGTTTTCACTCCTCCAAACTCTTCGTTGGCGCTAGTATTGACCTTGTTTTAACTCCAAACTCTTCCTCGGCGCTGGCATTGACCTTGTTTTCACTACTCCAAACTCTTCCTCGGCACTAGCATTGACCTTGTTTTCACTACTCCAAACTCTTCCTCAGTGCTAGTATTGACCTTTCACTTCTCCAATTTGACGAGCTACAACCTAGGTTCATTAGGTTTTACAGTATGTTAATTAAGTTGAAAATTTTGGTGTTGTTTAGCTAGGTTTTAATATTCTACAATATAGTTAAGTATATATTACCTATATTTTACATAATAAATAATATAATTATTCAACTTATTATAATTATTTATTATACTCTTTAACAAAATGATTAAATACATATAAAATTATTATAATTAATAATTAATAATAAGTATATTTTTATATAATACAAAATATAATTAATATAATATATATTTAATATAATAGTAATATATTAATATGAGAGAGAGAAACTAAATTTTGATTGGTTGTTTCATGTCAACAATCCAAGGATCTCATGTTTCCTTGGGGAGTTATGCTCAAGGTAGCATGCCATTTGATTAAAGATATGATAATTCTCCTTTAAGACCTCTTCAATGTACCTATTTCACACTTAAGGAGACAAAGATAAATATAGGGAAGAAAATATAGAGAGAGAGGGAGATAATGTAAAACATACAAATAGAAAGGGAGACAAAGAGATATAGAGGGGTAGAGAGATAAAGAGATAAGGATGAACAGATAGAGATATAGGGAGGGTGATTGATATATCTCTCCCTATCATTCTCTATATCTCTATATCTCCCACTATCTATGTCACTCCCTCTTCCCCCCTCTATCTATTGAGCTATCTCTCCCTCTTCTCTCCTCTTTCATTCATCTCTCCCTCCATCTCTCCTACTCTTTTTATCTCCCTCTCACTCCTCTCTATCTCTTTCTATATATATATATATATATATATCCCTTTCTCTTCCTCCCCCTCTCTATCTCTCACCATCTCTCCCTCCCTATCCCCCCTATCCATCGACTCTCTATCTCCACCTCTCTTCATTTCTCTTCCCATATATCTCCATCTCTCTTTCTCTTCCCATATATCTCTATCTCTCTCTCTTTCTCTCCCCATATATTAACTAAGAAGCCATGCAAGCATACAATAGTATATGTTGGTAAAACTATAATAGTTTTTTATTAAACTATAAGTAACACTTATCTTTCTAAATTTCAAACATGTATAAAATATTTTTTTTTATTAAACTATAAGTAGATTATTGTCACCACTCTTCATTCAACATGGGGGGAAATTCCAAATGTAGCAATTGTTTTGTTGATTTTGTCAAAGTTTCATTAACCAAGCTATTTACTGGGTTGAATAAGGGGTGTGTTATGACCCTTCATCTCTTTAAAATAATTAGACAATATTAGCAAGATCAGAAGGGGAGAAAGCTAAAATCTTTCAAAATAGGGGTAGTTGTGGGTTTGTTGGTTTTCTTTGTATATTATATATTTAGTTCCTCTAGGATAAATAAGTCACTTTAGATCATTTTCTTAGTTGTGTATCCTAACTAATATAGAGTAAGCGTTTTCATTTTAATTGACTACTACATAATAGTTTATGTGTTGAAAGAATTGTTTCCATTCTTTGTATTTTTTACATTGGAATAAAAATCATAATTAATTTCATGCTAATATACTTCTTTCATAAAGATATTTGTTTGAAATAAGTGCTTCATAACCCATCTAATCAAATCATAATTAACCTATCAAAAAGGAAATAGGAATTTTCTAAAGAAAAGAACACTTGACCCAATCATAAGTGTATGGCCTTCAAAGAAAGGAGTGATCCACCTTAGCAATAACAACTACCTGATTTAGACCTGGGTATGTGCAGGATCATGATGGGCCAAAAAGTGGCAACTTGAAAAAAGTAGCGTTTTGAACTCACCAAAAAATGTGAAAATCCCGAGTTGACTTTTTTTTTGGGTTGGGTGTTAGTACATTGCTCGATAGCAATTCCCAAGCCAAAGTACTA
>VDFB02284375.1:88643-111014 GCA_007258455.2 Sequoia sempervirens
TGAATGGATCATCATGAGCTATTAGATATTCAATATACAGTAGTTAGAGATGGATACAGTAGAATAAAATTCTCATATCAGAGACTATGGTTGCATGATTTCAGAATGGAGGTATTTATGAAAATCAGTTGATGTTGCTGCATATTTCTGGTGTCAATTGTCTATTGAATTTAATGAAAGTATTGCTAAGTTGTCTCCAAGATTGATTCTTTCTGGTTGTTTAAATTGATATAACAAGTTTATATTTAGTTTATCAGTGCACATTTGTTGTATCTGTGTGGTTAATTGATTGGTTCTTTCAAGCAAAGATTAAATCATTTTAGTTGATCATAGTAATTAGAGAAATTCATCTGGATCATTAAGAAGAGTTTAGTAATCACAGTCTTGCATGTTTATACAAGTTGTAAACAAAACTTATGCCAAACAATTTGAGTTTCTGCCAGGAAATGTTGCTCATCTTGATTTCATTTGACTCCGCATACCCAATAAGGCACTAGTCTCTGCAGTCTCTGCATTTCACCATTTGGATTCATTTCATTTCCTTTACATCTTTTAACTAAACATATTATGCTTTAGTTTTAGAATTCGTATACAATTTATACCAAATTTGATTTCATTTGTTCACTTCCATCTGCCATTGTGGACAAAACATTTCAATAAAGATAAGCACAAAAAGTCTGCTTCATTCAAATAGGTACACCCACCTAGGTTTAGCAGCACCTGAAGAGTAGAAGGTTTAATTCATTTGACCTTGTCTATTACCCTAAAGCGTACCAAGAGATTGGCAGCCTCTTGAGGTATTCTGCCTGCGTTTTTGAGAGCTAACACCATCCTCTCCCATTCTCTCCCACCCTAAACCCTAAAACCTCTCCCACTCTCTCACTCTCAACCACCCTCTCCCACACACTCTCGAATCCTCTCCCATTCTCTCCCACTCTCTCTTCACTCTCCTCCCTCCCTTCCACCTCTATCTCCCACCTCCCACACTCTCTCCCACTTTCTCCCACTCTCTCTCCCACTCCTCTCTCCCACCCTCTCCCACTCTCCCACTCTCTCACACTCTCTCTCTCTCCCACTCTCTCCCACTCTCTCCCACCCTCTCCCACACTCTCCCACACTCTCTCCCACTCTCTCCCACTCTCCCACACTCTCTCCCACTCTCTCCCACTCTCACCCTCTCTCCCACTCTCTCCCACTCTCTCCCACAAGTGTAAATACATATATATAGGCATACATACAAGACACACCAGCATACATATATATACAAACATATCATCAAAAATTCAATAAAGTGGCATTTAACTAAAGGAAGACATAACACAAGTGCATTATGTGTTGCTAGACATGTTCCCCAAAGAAGCAAAAAAATTCAAAATTGACACATAACATGCTCACATTATATTTTTCTTTGGGAATCCCCGAGCCTTAGCTTTGGTATTTTCCTTGGAATACCAACCAAAGGCTTGGAGGGCATTCCCAATGACCAAAGACTTGGTTTTGCAAATTCCACAATTTTCACATAATTGGGTTTGTGCTCACCATCAAGATTGCATTTGGTTCAATACCAACAAAATCAAACACATGGGTAATGTTAGGTTCTCTCTTAGCTTTCCAACAATGTAATTTTTTTTTACTTTCTGACAATGTTAAGCCTTTCATCCATAATTTCTTTTGTTTGTATGTCTATTTTTTTTCAAAAAGTAGTGTTTTGTGTTTTTTGTCGTTATAAATTAATCGTTCATCAAAATTTCAAATAAATTACATTTTTAGAAACTAGACTACATTCTACAATTTTTTTTTTTTTAAAATCTATTACTTTCCAAAATTTGTAGGGGAAGCATGGCCAAAATTCTACTTTTTAGGAAGTGCCCACTTAGAAAATTAGTAAAAAATAAAATATTCATTAAAAAATTATAAAAGAAATTGTGCATCAACTAGATACTGGTAGCTAACTTCTTACTATAGCGATTTTAAAAATACTACAAAAAATTTCACTGTGCTAGGGTCGTACAAGAGTTGCTATGTTATGTTTTCTGAAAAAAACAACAACAATTTGTGTGCATCCCTCTTTTGAACCCCTTAATCTCAACCATTTTCAAAATAAATTAGTAGTTTAGAAAGTAGACTTGGAGCACTTTGATCCTTGTTTTTTTACCATCTCAAAATTTTGAGTGTAGTTATCCTGAATTTCACGTCCAAGGTCAGTATTTCTTGATTTTAGAAAAAAAGTGGCCACTTAAGCCCCCTTTTTGGGAACCATCTTGGTGCACTTACCCTATGGGTAATTATATATCCATCCATGAATGAATGAGTAAATTCCAATATTCCCCAATCATCATTGAGTAATTTAGACACAGATTCGATTTCTTGTTTATTAGTCTAAAGAGGGTCAATATGAGAGGTTGGAATTAAAGTATTCAAAGGACTTGTAGTTCCTTTTTCAAGGTGAAAACAACTCTCAGGCTCGGGGTCTATCTCAAGTTGATATATCTTGTTGTTATAGATGTATTTCATTATGTGATGAAGATTCGAAGGGACCGCATACATCTCATGAATCCATGGCCTACCCAAGAGAAGATTATATGTAAGATCATAGGGCATGACATGAAGAGAAGTTTGTAAGGTAACCACTTTGACTATGATAGGGAGAGTAATTATACCGAGCATTTTTTTGGTTGTGTTATCGAATCCTCTAATGGATAAGGAATTAGGTTTAATTTGTTATTTATCCACACATAACTAATCGAGAAGTTTTACATTGCACACATTAAGGGCAGAGCCATTATCAATGAGGGTTCACTTAATACCTATGGTGTTATATTGAGAAATTATCATAAAATCCTTTTTTTTTCTCCATAATTCTAACAAAGGGAGCTCATGCTGATGAAAGGTAATGTCTGCATTGAGTGTATGCATTCCCTCTACAAGATCTGCCACATGAATTGTGTTTGTACCAAGAGGGATAACTATCTATTGCAAGGCTATTTGAAGCATTGAATGATAATTGGGTGAATTTTGAAGAATATCCCAAAGGGATATCTTAGCAAGAGTATTTTTAAGTTGTTCAATGAGATCATACTCCCTAAGGTGTGAGTTTAGGCGAGGGACACTAGGTAAAATAGGATTTGGTAAAGGTAAGGATTTTGGAGGAGGTTGTTGAGGTTGGGTATTGTTTCTAGTGTAGTGTGTGTGTGCAACAACATCATGTTGTGGTGGATAAAGGGTAAACTTAGATTTAGGTGGGGGTTGAGGTTGATGTGAGGGTGGGTAAAGAACAAGTTGAGGTTGAATAACATTAACATATTTTTTCATTTGTTGCTCACAAAAAACCTTTGTGGATGGCTTGTGTTAGATAAAGTCCTCAAGGGCTTCATCTAACATACACAAGTCATCATGACTAAAAGGTTTGGGAGAGAGGTTGTCACTAAATGTTTTAGGTTTATCATCACAAGTCTTAGTGGATGAACTTAGTGAGAGGAAACCTTGAAACCTGGTTTCATCTAATCTATCCAAGTCATCACTACTAAGAGGTTTGGATGATATGGTTTTCCTAAAATGAAGCATCATTTTAATTGGGTCATTTGACGTTGTGAGGTTTTTGTTTGTTTTTTCTGATGTATCTGACCTAAATGGGCTAGGAATGAATGTCAAAAGTGAACATTGTAAAAATATAATGCTATCTATGATTGCCATTAAAGTAAATAACACAAATGAAAATGATTCAAAGACAATAGTAAATAACTGTACAGAAACAAAATAATGACAAAATCTATCAGTAATAATAGAAATGGGAAACGTAATGCAAGAAGCAAAAATGGAAAACTGGTAGTGGGACTAAGTCACCCAAGGTGGCGATTTAGCCCAATTAGGGCTATTTTTAAAAAAATTATAAATTTTCTGATGAATATTAATGTGCGTAGGACTGTGTAATGCGAAGCTAGATTGTAAATGTATAATTTCACTATTATACTATTAAATGAGATGCAATAATGTAAGCAACAATGAGGTTTTTTCACTAATGCAATTGAAAACCCTAGGATACACTAATGCAAGATGCAATGCCAATGAAACCAAGGATGTACTTTAAAATCAGAAAGGAAGAATGTTCAAAAAGATACATGTTCACCAAAATGTAAACAATGATTTTGGTTTACCCCTCGAAATGATTTGCTCCTCCTAGGGTTTTTCACCTAAAAGGAGAAAGGGGATTGGATGAGGGACCAAAATGCAAGGGTTTACACTCACAATCTATGTTAATGGGATGTATTATGCCTAATTAAGATGTCCTACTGCTCTGATTTGAAAATGAAATGATTTAATTATGTGAAACCTAAGAAAAGTAGCTTGTTTGAAAACATAGTGTGATATGTAGAAAAGTAAAACAAATGCAATAAACAATCAAATGAGGATGTAAAACATAAAATATGCACCTGGAAACTAAAGATGAACAGATTGGAAGTTGCAGGAACCACAAAAATCCTAGAAATTTTGACTTTTTAGGTAACTGAGACACTTAGGCCAGTCTAGGTGACTTAGTCCCAAAACAGGGAATTTGCCCAGAAATCTATTTCTACTAAAAGGGTGTTAGAATCTGTAATTTTTTTTGAAAAAGTAGTGTAGTGGGACTACATCATCCCTTTGGGTGACTTAGTCCACTTTGGATTTTCCGCAAATCTGAAAGTGGAAATAGAAGCCCACAATCTACACTCTACTCTTTGACAAAAATCCAAATCCGAATCTTTGAAAAACCCCGCAAAATAGAAGATAAATTTGTTTCTAATGGGGATTTTTCCTTGGTCAAACCCCTATTTGGTATTTAAACTTTTTAGAAAATAATTTTTTCATAAACCCTCGCCTTAAATGTGTTTAAGACTAGGAAAGGCTGAAAATGAGATAAAACCCTATTCTAATGTGGTAGAATGAGGTGAACAAATGGCATTTGAGAGATGCAAGACTTCAATGCAAGAAACCCTACAACCTTCAAATGAATGTAAATGACATGAAGAAATGTAATGCAAACCTTAAGTCTAAAGATAAGAACATGGAAGATGGAATCACTTCAAAAACAAGTTGAATTAGGTGTGATTTGATGGCTAGTCACATCTCTTGAAACTAGATTTCTCCATGATTTACCATAGGAATCCATGATCAATCTTTTGCAATGTGAGATATTGAATAGGAAGTGAGCTTGAAGACATACAAAAACCTTAGTTTTCTGCCCTAAAGCTTCAACTTTGCTGCAAAATGCTATTGAATCTTCTTGTGTAATATTGAATCTTCTTGTGTAAGACACTTTTTCTCTTGACTTTTTATTTTGCTTTTGTGAAAATGACTAGGAGATGTGAAAATTGACTTAAAATGTGTATTTATAAGCATCAACACCTAATTTTCCCATTATTTAGACCTAAGAGGCTGACATCCATTGAGAAATTAATTTGAATTAATGAAATTCCTGCTCAAAAGTGGAAAAATATCCTAAAAGGGACTAGTTGCCACCTTGGGCGGCTTAGTCCCACCAAGAATATTTTTGGTGGGTTTCACAAAATTTGAGTGGTTTCATGGGTGAAATAGGCCTCAAAATCCAAAAGTATGAGTATTAAGGGCCTATAAATGCAATTTTAAGAGCTAATTGATGGAAGGTACCTAAAGCAAGACTTAGTTTACCACAAAATTGTCTCTTTCTCCAAGAGTATACAATTTTTGGCAATATAGAAACAAACTCAACTTTAACTATACTAGTCATACTTATGTCTAGTATGAATTGAAATTGAGTTGAACATTGACGTTAATAACAATAAAATTAATTGATCCAATAAAATTGAGATTCATTCAGTATTCTCGTATATGTCTTTGAATTAGTATGACATAACTTGTCTATCAACTAACCAACAGATATATTACAAAAAAAAATACTAACTGAAAGCCATTTATCACTTACAATAATGAAGTTCAAAAAATCAAATAATAATAAAAATCCATCATAAGAATATCTTTCATTTCATTAAAATATAATTCAAATCAGAATTTTAAAAAATAAATAAATAAAACATCTTTTCTTTTGTTTAAAACAATTTCAAATCACAATTCAAATTTCTTCTATTTACTTGAAAGCAACTTCAAACCACAAAAAATTTCTCAATAATCCTATAGTAGCACGGTGCCAAGGTTACCATAATCTGTCACAAAAAAAAACACATTAAAAAGATATATATATATATTATGCGAAGGTGTATCCAATATGAAAAAGAGCAAGCTAAGTTTAGATATCCATGGTACACCTTTTACAAGAAGGAATGCATACAATTGAAAGTCTGCCCATCATTAGATACTATGTTGCCAATTTTTACTATTTTTCAAGCCTTCACCACTTTTCATGCTATCTGTTTTAACGTAAATCTTTTTTTCATAAATTTTGGCGTTTCCTCTATGAAATGAACTAGGATAACTTTCATGATCGACAATGTGCAATTTGATCTGATCCATTCATTAGTGAAATGAACATTTAATGCCACCATTGTCCTTGCAATGAAAGTTCCTAAGTACATCAATATAGAGCCATCAAATATGATCTGAAAAGATTTATTGTTGAACAACATAAAGAGAGATGTTGGGCAGAAGAAGATGTGGAAACGTGTAGAACAAGAGTGATGTAAGGGAGAGGGCTCGATGGTGGGTAGGGTAACCTTGAGTGAGGGGTCCATGGTATTAGCATCCGAGTTGACTAAATTTTTTTTGCCGTATGCCTTCATTGTCGAGCTAGTAGTTTGAAATAAAAAATTTGGGGAGATTTCGAGCACACTTTCTAAGGTTTTGGGGGTGATTTCCAAAAAATACCAAAAAAGTGTAAAAATTAGGTGTATACCTATCATGGACATCTGTATGACCAATGGTTGTTTGGTGCCACACCAGTACTTGCAACTAGCAGTCCTAGTTAATGCGCATTGATTGCTACACATTCCTTTCCATCAGTCTTAATGCCTACCATCTCGACATGGACACCATTCACTTGGTCTTGCTTTGTGTTCATGAAACACCCATTCATGAGACATCATTCATTTTTAGGGGTTGCATTCAGAACTAGCTATGGTTAGGACAGACACTGACGGTGGTGAGGATATGGCCGAGTGGTGGTGATACATTTTTCATTCTTTATGTGTTTATCAACACCATATTTAGTAAAAGGAAACTATATAACTTATTTCTATGCAGGTGAGGTTGTCTTCCAACCTCACTCAAGCAGTAACTATGCATTGCAAGATTTTTCTAGGTTTTTCTTACGATTTTCTTTTGTTAAAATAGCAAGAAAAATTTGTAATGCTTTCATCATGTAATGAAGCTTTCTTGCAACTTATTCATGGCTGCTACTGTGTATATTATGGCCAACTGTGTGTATATGTGACTATACAGATATATATGCATATATATGGCCGACTATTTGTAAATGTGTGTATACACAGATATATATGCATATAAATGTATATATATGCATATATCTATGTATACATGCATATACACACATCAACGACCCACAAATGTAATTTTCTAGCAATAATAGAACTATATAATGGTGGACTGTGTCTATATGTGAGAATACAGTTATATATATGCATATAAATGGCCCACTATGTTTATATGCATGTATACAGTTACATTTATGCGTATATACGTCCGAATGTGTGTATGTCTGTTTATATCCATATTTATATGTCTACACACACATATACACATACCGCCATAATATATGTATTCATTTTCATTTTATACCTCTGTAATTAGAATATATGCGTATATATGTGTGTATACACACATATACACACAGTTCGCCATTCATATAGAGCTTTGTTTGTGTTTTATACCTCTATAATTTGCATATGTATAGTGGCAGTGTGTATTTTTTTTTGACTGTGTGTATACATATACATACCATTCGTGTGTTTCTACAACTCGACTATGAAGGGTTTTATGCACCTATGTTTTAGCCGGCTCTTTCGACTGTTGTTGTGAACCCCTCACTCAAAAATTCCTAACCCCCATCGTCCACTCTTCCCTGTACTTCGTCTCTACTTGAATCGTGGAGTTTTAGGGAATACAATCATATCCATTTATAGGATTTTCTTAGTCAATTTCGTAATCATTTTATTTTTTTAGTTGACTAATCATTTATACAAATTTCCTAGTCAATTTAGTAATCATTTTAATTTTTAATTGACAAAACATTTCTTTTTAAATTGATATAATATTCAACATCTTTATATTATACTAAACAATAAAATATTATGTATGCATGTATACACACATACACACATAAATACTACATAATTATTTATGTATGTATGTGTGTGTGTATAGTATACTATACACACATACATACATGTATGTGTGTACACTATACAAACATACAAACATACTTTGGCCAAAACATAGGTGCATGCCACCTGAAATTATGGAGTGTATGATAGTGTTCTAATACTACCATTATATATATGCAAGTTGTAGGTCTACAATTACATGTCTATTCAAGTGATCATATGTATATGTATACGCATATGCATATGTATATGTATATGTATATATGCATATGCAAAGGAAAAAAGTGAATTTTTCATTTTAGGTGGAGAGTGGAACGAAGGAAGGAACGATGCATAAGCATAACTAGCAGTAGCATTATAGTCTCCATCATATAATGCATCTTACCTTCCTTCATTACACTCTCCATCCAATGTAGCATTGCATATGCATAGATATGTGTACATATACATATGCCTATATGTATATGCATATACATATGTACATTGAACCTAATTAGATGTATGCTTTGTTTTTTCTTCAATTAATTTGACTGTAAATATCGTCCCTTCTCCCTTACAACTATCTATGATGATGGTTGACTCCTAATTATGTTAATATCAAGTCAATTAGATGCATGGTTAGTTTGTTCATCAATTACACTCAATCTTACATGTATGAAATTGTTGTTACACTATGTACAATTGTTTGATATGTTGTTCATTTCGAATCAGCTCAACTACATGCATGGTTAGTTTGTTCTTCAATTACAATCGATCTTACATGTATGAATTTGTTGTTACAATATGTACCATTGTTTGATAAGTTGTTTATTTCCAATCAGCTCAATTAGATGCATGGTTAGTTTGTTCATCAATTACACTCAACCTTACATGTATGGATTTTTTGTTACACTATGTACAATTGTTTGATATGTTGTTCATTTCGAATCAGCTCAACTAGATGCATGGTTAGTTTGTTCTTCAATTAAAATCAATCTTACATGTATGCATTTTCCGTTACACTATGTTCCATTGTTAGATATGCTGCATATGCATATGCATATTTGCAATATGCATATTCATATTTGTAATATGCATATGCATATTTGCAATTGTTGTCTGAAGTTAAATTTTAGTATGTTGTTTGATAAATGGTATTAACATGAGTTAGCATATGGTTAGTATGAAGTTATATTTTAGTATGTTGTTACAATATGTACCATTGTTTGATATGTTGCTCATTTCCAATCACCTCAATTAGATGCATGGTTAGTTTTTTCTTCAATTACACTCAATCTTGCATGTATGAATTTGTTGTTACACTATGTACAATTGTTTGATATGTTGTTCATTTCGAATCAGCTCAATTAGATGTATGGTTAGTTTGTTCTTCAATTACAATCGATCTTACATGTATGCATTTGTTGTTACACTATGCACCATTGTTATATATGCATATACATGCAAATCTACTTATGCATATTTGCAATATGCAATTGTTGTATGAAGTTAAATTTTAGTACGCTGTTTGAGAAATGGTATTAACATAAGTAGGAGTCAGCATATGGTTAGTATGTTCTACATTTGTTGTATAATGTTATATTTCAGTATGTTGTTACAATATGTACCATTGTTTGATATGTTGCTCATTTCCAATCACCTCAATTAGATGCATGGTTAGTTTGTTCTTCAATTACACTCAATATTACATGTATGAATTTGTTGTTACACTATGTACAATTGATTGATATGTTGTTCATTTCAAACAAACTCAATTAGATGCATGGCTAGTTTGTTCTTCAATTACAATCGATCTTACATGTATGCATTTGTTGTTACACTATGTACCATTGTTAGATATGCATATGCATATTGTATATATGCAAATATGCATATGCATATATGCAATTGTTGTATGAAGTTAAATCTTAGAATGTTGTTTGAGAAATGGTATTAACATAAGCAGGAGTCAACATATGTATATGCATATGCATGTGCATATGAATGTGAATGTGCATGTGCATGTGCATGTTCATGTGCATATGCATATGCATGTGCATGTACATATGAATATGCATGTGCATACTATCAGCAATTTCCTTCTCCATTTAAATTTAAATTAGATGCATGGTTAGTTTGTTCATCAATTACACTCAATCTTACATGTATGAATTTGTTCTTACACTATGTAGCATTGTTTGATATGCATATTCATATGCATATTGCATGTATGCATATGCATATGCATATATGCATACGATGTATGAAGTTGAATTTCAGTATGTTGTTTGAGAAATGGTATTAACATAAGTAGGAGTTAGAATATGCATATGTATGTGCATATTGTCAACAATTTCCTTGTCCATTTACATTTAAATGAGTGGAAGCCTTGTTAATTTCCATAACCATCCTTTATGTTTTCATCGACCAGTCTCCCTTTAAGCTCTGTTATGGTTGAAATATTTCCAACCCTTTCAAATACAACATTACCATACATATGTATGCTGGAAAAAATGATACACCATACTGAATTTTCAAATTAACTTAAAACACAAGATTGATACACCATTATGATACATATATGTATAAATTACGATAGATATATACATAAGTTTCTGAGTCTCGTAGAGATAGATAGATACATATGTTTCATATTGCAGAGATAGATAGTAGCATGATGGAACATGTTGTCTCTATGGTATCCATACTGATGTTTCAAGTTAGAAACATTCAAAACAAAAAAAATTCAAACATCGTTTCAAATCCATCAAGAAGTGCACAACAAAAAACTAGCAACCAAACATTCAAATCAATAAAAAAATGTAGGAAAACTAAAATTTGATGGCAAGCTATCTTGTGAGTTGGATGTGGCTTGTGACAGAGAAGGACTCCATGATTGAGTTGGTTGGATTATGCTTGGGGTGGGTGAGGTTTTAGAGGCCTATAAATGAGGAATCCAACTCTCATATGGTTGGCTTCTTGTGGGGCTAGGTGAGTGTGTATAGGAGAGCGAGTGAGAAGGACTCCAACTCTGAAATGTTTGGCTGGTAGCTTGGGTAGGTGATGGACAATATTGGGGGCATTGAATAGATACAAAATATGTGAAGATACTATGGCGGTCAAGCAAGGGATTTAGAGGGCTGTTGAGTCGCCTCTCCTTTGCACCATTTGCTTGTGCCTTCTCCAACTCTTTTTCCCTTTTTGCGGCTTCCTTTTCTCTCCATTGGTCCTCCCTTTTTTTGTCCTTCTTTTGTAGCTCTTTTTCATCCTCTACCGCTACTCGTTGCTTTTCATTTTCAATTCTCATAAGAATTTTTTCCTCCAATTCTGCAATCCTTTCTATCTTGCACTCTACAAGTTGTTGCTTCTTCCTCAATTTCAGTTCTTCTAGTTCCTTCTTTTCATCTTGTTCACTTAGCATTGCCATGAAGTCATCGACAGTTAGGAGTTGGGATCCTCTTTGCAATTTTATCCTATGGTCAGCTACCTTATTAGACTTGTCTTTCACCACATGAACCAATAACTTCAAGAATTGTGAGATGTGTGAAGTTTTTTGGCCTCCCAAAGGCTCAATCAAATTGACATTATTTATTTTTGGCATCTCACTATCTGTAGCATCCGTTCTATCTCCTAACTGCTCATCGTCACTGTCTCCACAATCAACATAGAAATGTACTAATGTATTCGAACCCATGTTGTGCAGTGGAGATGGCATTGAAAGACTCTGTTCTTCATCCACATGCATATCCATACCAAGATTGGCAGCACCATCTAAGAGCCAGGAGGGCTACTCAGGTGGAGTTGGCATGGAAAGAGATATGTCTCTAATAGTATTGTGGTCTCCTGATACTGCTGGTTCAAGTGGTTCATTAGAATATGAAACAACAAATTCATACATTTAAGTTTGAGAGTAATTGAAGAAGAAACGAATCCAATCCATGTAATTTAAATGCAAATAGAGAAGACAATTTTTGATAGTATCCACATACATATGCATATGTTGACTCTTATTATAATACCATTTCTCAAACAACATATTGAATTTTATCTTCATACAACATATGCATATTGCATATTGCATATGTTGAATCCTACTTATGTTAATACCATTTCTCAAATAGCATACTGAAATTTAACTTCATAAAACATATGCATATTGCATATATGCATATATAACTTCATACAACAAATTCAGAACATAGTGTAACAACAAATTCATACATGTAAGATTGAGTGTAATTGAAGAACAAACTAACCATGCATCTAATTGAGGTGATTAGAAACATGAGCAACATATCAAACAATGGTACATAGTGTAACAACATACCGAAATATAACATCATACAATAAATGTAGAACATACTAACCATATCCTGACTCCTACTTATGTTAATACCATTTCTCAAACAACATACTAAAATTTAACTTCATACAACAATTGCATATATGCATATGCTTATTGCAAATATGCATATGCAAATTTACATATATATATGCACATCTAACAATGGTGCATAGTGTAACAACAAATGCATACATGTAAGATCAATTGTAATTGAAGAACAAACTAACCATACATCTAATTGAGGTGATTGGAAATGAGAAACATATCAAACAATGGTACATAGTGTAACAACATACTGAAATATAACTTCATACAACAAATGCAAAACATACTAACCATTCATCCCATTTTGCTGATCTCCAACTTCTGTAGTTCCAACATTAGACTCACCCTCATTGACTACCAAACCATTGTTGGAAAGGCTTAGAATTTTTGCAACAGTTGATGATTCCTCGCGGGTAGCAAAGTGGAATGTCTTGCTAACCCTCATGTCATTATCCAAAGAATTTCAATCAAATGGCCAAATACCTGTCCTATTGAAGCCAACTGCAATGTTTGAAAAAGTCAATGACTTTTGAAAAGCTAGGCTGCCAAGTGTAGCCAATTCTGCCCTTCTTATCTCTAGATTTGGATGTCTAATGGTCTAATTTGTTCTTTCCTTTTCGAAGTTACACTTGAAAGATGATAAAACACTCACATCAAGATGTTGCAACTTGTGTGATGTGTGGGTGGGTAGGGTGAGCAAGTCAATACCAAGCTCCCTTGCTTTGGTAATGGTAGAGAAGGCTACATGGTCGCCATGCCCATAAAATATCAAGAGGTTTCTATGGGTGGGTGAGCAACCCCAAGGTGCTTGCATAGAAAAGAACTTGAGCCATTTAATAAAAATCTCTTTGGTCATCCATGCGTGAGGTTGAACTATCAATGCTCTTGGCTCACAGTTGGCTATGTAGTTTTGCACATTTTTTTTGCTCTTGAACAAATAAAAACCTGGGATTTTTGACCTGTAGTGTTTACACATGATAGAATAGTGATCCACTCTCGGCTCTTTGGGATAATGTAAGCAACACTTCTCATGCCTTTCATGGCAAGCACCTTCATGTTACTGTTCGGGCCAACTTGCAGCCCTATCTCATTGTAGTTCCAAATCCTATGTGGTCCATAGTTCCCTCCTGCATATGCCTTCTCCAAAGTGTCATAGAAAGCACTTACAACCGGTTGCCTCAAATTTATAGCACGGTCTCTATCTTGACCTTGGGCTATTCTCAAGTAGAGATTAGGATGCCTTCTTTTGAATCCTTTCCACCATGACTTGCTAGGAAGCCCATTCTTGAAGGGATTATTCATTGTTTCGCATATTTGGGCCACTTCCGTTTTTAGATTGATGATCTACAAACCTTGGCCAACAACAACCATCTCCTTGCACCATTCGATGATCAATGAATCTTCCTCTTTAGTTAGGACTGTTGGGGGCTCTTTCCTTCTTGTAGTGGTCACACCACCTAGCCAATTGGACAAGGTTGAGGTAGGAATACCCCACTTTTTTGTTGCACCTCTAGTTGACTAGCCATAGTCTTCGACATCTTCAAGGGCATGCTCCATGTCAGCTTGGGCCCATTCATGCCTCAGTGCAACCTCTTTGGTTGATACAATTGGGTTAGCTTGCACTACAAATTTGATTGGCTGCTCTAGAACAATTTCTACCTCCTCCTGACTACTTGGTTCAACAGTTCGCTGGTGAACAGGAATGACAACATCCTCCTCATCGCTATGTGGAAGATGCACACCTCTCTTGTGTGCGGGCATAGTTGTCTGCCTTTAATTTTGTGGAGGCTTCCTCCTTGAATATCACTTGATATTTGTTTTCACATTTATCTTCCTCTGTTTTGAAACAACACAATGATTAGTAAACAACATGCACTTAATATTGAAAATAATGATACCAACTGAAACAATGAATTCATACATTTACTATTGACTATAATTGAAGAACAAGCTAACCATGCATATAATTGAGTTGATTTGAAATGACAAAGGGTATGTGTGCAATGGATCAAGCAATGCATGTTATACTATCATATGTAGAACTCTACCTCTTATAAACATTTCGGCGATACCATTAAACCCTTCATCATACAACATTATGATACCATTATATATAAAATTGAAACAATAGTATCATACAATAGACACAACATTATGATACACATATATATGAACTTGCAATAGCAGCATGATACAAATATTTATATCTTCTAACAGCTTTACGAGACACAAAAGGGTTTCAAATATTTCTATCATACTATTGTTTCAAGTTGTGTTAATGTTTCATAATGTTGTTTGAGATATTCTTAGCATACATTCACTTTAATTGAAGAACAGACAAAGCATACATCTAATTAAGTTGAATGTAACCAATAGTGGGTAGGGTAACTTTGAGCAAGGGGTCCACGTCATTAGCATCCCGGTCAGGTAATTTTTTTATGCCACGTCCCTTGACAGTCGAGCTGGCATTATGCAACTATATATATATATATGTATATATGTCTCTCTACATATATATATGTATATATGTATATATATATATACATATGCTCACACTCTTATATATGTATTATATATATATACATATATATATATGTGTATATATATAATAAATATATATATATACATGCTCTTACACATATATATACATATGTATATATATATATATATACATATATATATATATATATATATATATATATATATATATATGTGTGTGTGTGTGTGTGTGTATATATGTATGTATATATATACATATGTATATATATATATGTATCTATCTTATTGATGTTTCAAGTTATTTATGCTCTTTCATTCCATGGTTATAACACAAGTAGGAGTCATATGCTATCATAGTTGGTTGTAAGGGAGAGGGGTTGTCAATTACAGTCGGTTAAATTGAACAAACACATAGACAAAAGGGAGAGGAGCTATGTGTGGGCATAAGAGCCGATTGTGGGTATACATTTGGACATATGACATATGGTGGGTATGGTATGTGAAAGCCTACTTATACACTGTCAATTTAATTGAATAACAAACAAAGTAACAGAGGAGCCTTTTTTCCCTACAAAGACTGTAGTGAAGTGGTATAAAGTTCATGGAATTTGCCATGAAATTTAGATTCTTGGTATTTTCCAATAGTTTATAAGTCATGGTGTTTGCCATGGATTTTATAGCAGTTCTAACTACATGCACAGCAGGGCAAGAGTGTTTTGATGTGACGTAAATATCGACCCCTCTCCCTTACAACTAACTTTGATGATGGTTGAGTCCTACTTATGTTAATACCATTTCTCAAAAATCATAGTCAGATATAACAAATACAACATATAAATGGGTGTAATTTTGTCTTTCATGGCTTTTAATTATTATATGTAACATAAGTAGGAGTTAGCCATTATGACAGTTGACTATAAGGGATAGGGGCCGATATTTACAGTCACTTTAAGTGAACAACAAAAAAAGCATACATCTAATTAGGTTCAATGTAAATGAGGACATACATACAGTCACTTTGCAGAGATAGATAGATACTTAATTTGAATGTGAATGAACAAGGTATAAATTGAATGTAGATACCTATATTTGGTAATGAACTATACAGTAATATATAAATTTGAGTATGCAGAATAGATATATATGCAGAGATATATAGATACCTAATTTGAATGTAAATGAACAAGGTATAAATTGAATGTAGATACCTATATTTGTTGATCAATTGTTTAGTAATATATTAATTTCAAATTACAAAATAGAAATATATATACTTTGTTAATTTACATTCAAATTAGGTATCTATCTATCTCTTTGCAAATATATATATATATGTTTCCCATAGCCCTATCCATTTTCATGAAACTTACACATTTATCTATATCTGCAATATATATGGCCCTATTCATTTTAATGAAACTTATGCCATTTCTCTCTCCCTATATATATATATATATTTGTAGAGATAGATAGATACCTAATTTGAAAGTAATATATTACTGAACAGTTCATCAACAAATATAGGTATCTAAATTCAATTTATACCTTGTTCATTTACATTCAAATTAGGTATCTATCTATCTCTGCAAATATATATATATAAATATATATATATATATATTTGCAGAGATATGTAAATATATATATATAATATATATATATATATATTTGCAGAGATATGTAAATATATATATATATATATAATATATATATTTGCAAAGATAGATAGATACCTAATTTGAAATTAATATATTACTGAACAGTTCATCAACAAATATAGGTACGTACATTCAATTTATAACATTCAAATTAGGTGTCTATCTATCTCTGCAAATATTATATATATATATATAGGGAGAGAGAAATGTGTAAGTTTCATTAAAATGAACAGGGATATATATATATATATATATTGCAGATATAGATAAATGTGTAAGTTTCATGAAAATGGATAGGGCTATGGGAAACATACGTGGATATGTATCATTTTGTGCAGCATATATATGTATGGTAATGTTGTATTCGAAAGGGTTGGAAATATTTCTACCATAACAGAGCTTAAAGGGAGACTGGCCGATGACAACATAAAGGATGGTTATGGAAATTACCAAGGTGTTGATTCATTTAAATGTAAATGGAGAAGGAAATTGGTGATAGTAGAAAATGGAAATGCGGTTTATATTTTTGTGAAGGAAGGAAATCACTTATTCTAAAAGTTGAAGGAGACTGCATCGATCTGGAGGAGGTCATCGTTGCTCAGGAGCATGCAGCAGAAAGTGAGAAATTTGAATAAACTGTAATGTGTAACTTGCATCGCACAAATGAGGATTGCTTGCATAAATAGGTTTGTTGAATTTGAATTGGTAGCAAGTGGATTAATTTGAATTATGGGAGGGAATTTGATCTGCATTGAATGGATTAATGGTAGAAGTGATAGCTTAATGGGTACGTAGGATTTCTGGTTGGTGATTTGAAGTGATATTAAGTTTGTTTTTGAATTGTAACCAGTTTTAATATTTTTTTATGATTATTGTTTTTTAGGTGGATTTGTAAATAATAGAGTGATAATTAAGTGTTATAATGAAATTTTGCAATGCATAGTGAGCTTGAGAGTTCGTGTTTTTCAATTTTATAGGCAAATTCAGAAAAAGATTGGTTATTATGGACATCCGGGAACCAGTTGATAGTAAAAAGAATATGAGAAATGGGACATGTTGAAATATATTTTGTTCAAATATATTTGGAATTAAATCACTTGGAAATGTCTTATGTACATGTCAACTCACTTTTAATGCAAGAAGACTTATATTTTGGATAATAAAATATCCCTTCACAACAACCTTTTATTGGGAAGGTGGCAAATATTATTTATATTGTGGAAATAAGATTATCATTATGCATTCACTTCATATTGTGAAATAGGAAAATAAATGTCCACTTGCATTCACCCACTATTGAGAAGGTGGCAACAAAAAATTCAACCTATGATAGGACATACTGTGAATTTAATATGAATCTGTCATATCATATTTAAAAGCAAATTTGAAATTTTTATTGGTATAAATATTACCCACTGGTGGGCCCCAGGCTATCCATAACTATACCAGTGATTGGGACCCTGTCCCACGATCGACTCCTCTCCCTTAGTGTCATTTTGAATAGTGGTAGGAAGGTAGAGTTGGTGTTCAAATTTGTAGATTTCAAATCTTTAAAGGTAATTTTTTTTTTGAGTGGAAGGGCTCTCAAATTTAGTATGAAGATTCAAAGTTATAATAAGTTGGACAAGAATGAACCAATTTAATAAGATGGGTAAGTCCTTCAACTTTAAGCTTTACTAGGCCAAAGGGGGGCTTCTCGAAGGTGTTGTGTTGAGTGTAACTATAGGCAATGGGTGTATACCTTGACACAAACCATACTTGATGAATAGTATATTCCTATTAGGCTATCACTCAATATTTGTATGTTGGTTTGATATTACAAGGTCATGCATCTTCTTAAAATAAACAAGAAACCATGTGAAGTGTCTAAGGATGTGGTTCTATTGACCCCTAATAAGTTTATACACATTTAGACATGGAAGAGGATGAAACTAAATCAACAAAATCAACACAAACAAAAATAATGTTTAGATTTGAGTGTTTTAGGTGTGTTAGAGTGGTGGGAGGTTAAGCAGGATGTAGATTGGTGCCTATATCTAGCTAGGTGAATATATTATGAAGATTTCATAAATCAAAGAATGCAACAACTGAAATCCCTTTTGTGATACCTTAACCAACATATTGCTAAAGACTTTATCTTTTCAACTACACACATAAGCTAGAGTCTCCATGTATATCTATAAGATAAATAAAATTGTAGAACATTAAAATAATCTAACTTATTTATCCATGAATAAATCCATATATTTATTGTATTAAACTAAGAAGATACCTTACAAAATATTTGCAAAGATTTTATAGTCGTCCAAATGACTAACTAATCAAAGCTAACACCTAAATCAAAGGAGGTGATTGAGAACAATAATGAATTCTTCATAAATGTACACAATGCACATGGAGACATTCAAATAATGTTGAATCCACATGTTTGATTCATTCTCCTAGGATTACAATACCATATTACAAACTTGGGATGAAACCTAGATCATTACAACACAAGAAAACATCTTTGCCCTTTTGCTAAAGATAAAGCCCTAGTAGTTTCTTCTCTTCTTGCTAGTCACTTCGTAACCCTTTTCCCCACTTTGAAAAATGAAGATCTAGAAATATATGCCAATCAACACATTCATGTGGCTTAGGGAGAATATCTATGATCATCTACAATTGCAAAGGTCACCCATGCCTTTGATCTCATTAAACCCACATTTTGGTATAAAGATTGTGCTTGAATAAGGTTTACACGTACCAAGAAACATGTTGAGGACATCTTTTATTGAGTTGCAACATTCATCGATCATTAATGGTATTCTATAATGTACAAGAGAGTAAATAACCCTAACATCAATTTGCATGCAAGATCTTGACATAGAAGTGGATATTGTAGGATAAGGTAAAATCAAGGTACAAGCATGAATCAACAGTATCAACCACCAACTACCTAAAACTCAAGCCCTAAAGACCCTAATCCAACAATGAAATACAAATGACAATGGAAACATAAATAGTAAAACAATAATACCATAATTCCTATTCCATAGTTGAATCACCTTCATTGCTCTTCTCAATTTTGTTGTATATGCTTGCTTGCGCTCATATTTGTAATATGCAAGAATAAGCCTAATGATAGTGATAGAAAAATATCAAAGATAGTGGTTGTAGCCTTGAAATGAAAAGGATATGTCTCTTTTATAGAAAACCAATTCAAAATCAAGGGCTAGGACTAAATGATGAATAATGATGATGATCAATGGATGAGATTGTTTTGAGAAGCAAGGAAATAGGGTTAGGGCAAAAATAGGGTTTAGTTAAGGATGGACAGTGGAGATTAAAAGGTAATAAAACCTTATCAAAAGCGGAGGTTAATTGAGATAAAAGAGGAGGATGGCACAAAAATAGAGGTTGCTTGAGTAAATTAAATAATTATAAAATTATTTAATTTAGGAGGGAAAGTGAATAATTAAATAATTAAAATATTTATTTAATCATAGAAGAAGAGAGAAAAGTTGACTTTTAATTAAAAATAATTGAAAAACAACTATTTAATTAAAAGTAGAGGAAAAAGACAAATTAGTTAAATAATTAAAATAATTATTTAATAGTGGAGGGAAAAGTGAGAAATAATTAAATAAATAGGCTTTATTTAATTATGGAAGAAAAAGCTAATGAATAATTAAATAATTGAAATAATTATTTAATTATAGAAGGAAAATAAAAATGAATAATTAAATAAATAAGAATATTTATTTAATTGTAGAGAGAAAGGAATATTAGTGACGTAATTAAATAATTAATATTATTTAATTAATAGAAGAATGTGATTTTAGAAGATAATCAAATAATTAAAGTTATTCAATTATGTGGGGAAGAAGGGAAATCGATGTGAAAAATGGCATTCACACGCTTAGGACATTTTTCTAGTGTTTACAGTTTGCCCCTCTTTGATACAATGTGAAGTCATTTGAATGTTGTATCAAAGAATAAACAGGAAAAATTCAGCTCGGAATATGCCTCGGTGAAGACGGGATAGACCTATGCCTCAGAAATTTTTTCAAATTTTGAAAGACTTTCGAAAAAAATTTGAGAAATTGTTCCGCTAAACAAATTTGATAGTGGATAATGCATTTATAGCAAAAGGTTTCAATTCTAAGACCTCTGGGGCGTCTACATTAGGGTTTGAACTCAACATTTGATGCACCCAGCTAAAAAGATGGTGAAAATCCCAACATAAGGGGGTATAAATAGGATTTTGGGGGGTAAAATTGGTCATTTGTGCATTTTGACTTGAGGGAATAGTGAGCTTTGAGGGTTATTTTGTTGTGGAGTTGCTGCCAGAATTTCACCTGTATCAGTCGCCTCACACCACAAGTTCAGAGTTTGAACCTACAAATGACCAAAGGGGTCAGGGGCGACAGTATGTATACCTTTCTTTCTTTGTAATTTTGTTGATTTTTAGTAGATTTTAGGGCTCAAAGTTGAGCAAACAGATGTGGTGCACATTGGGTGTCGCAACTATTGTCATGTTTGCCACAAGTGTGGCTCGGTTTGTCGCACTTGTACGATGTGACACAAGTGTCTGTCAGAGTTGCTTATGTGGGATGACTCGCAAATGTGAAGTGCGACACCTGTGACTTCGTGCAACACAACTATCGTGTGAAATGACGCATGTGATATTGTGAGACGCATTTGTGGATCTATGTGATGCATGTACGTTTGTGCAACACAAGTGATGGCTTGTATGCCGCAATTGATTGAAAATCCACATGTTTGTCGTAGTTTGACACATTTGCATTTGTAAGTTGCATACGCTAATTTATGCAATGCATTTGACTGCTAGGTCGCATATGTTTGATAGTGTGATGCATTTGATTATTTGGAGTTTTGAGCCACTTTTCAATAATTTTTTCTTGGTGATCAAGGTCCAATAGGTTTTCTTAGGCTTTTCGATTGACATAATGTGCTTGCTTGTGATCATAGGTGAGATACCCACTTAGCTACACTCGAGAGAGTCGACCATCCACCTTCAGACTGTGAGACCAATTGATTGATGCAGAGAGGGATCAACTTCATGCCCTAAAATTGTATCATGTCACTTTCATGCCCATGATTTGGGCTAATCGAGGCCTATTGATAGCCCTTGTCGAGAGATGGCATTCAAAGACTAGTTCTTTTCATTTTCCCACTAGAGAAGCCATTGTGACCTTGGAGGATGTCTGGAGGATTTTGAGACTTCCTATCCATGGAGAGCGTGTGGATTATCCCGACCATGGATTTGCTGCCATTCAGATCTCCTTTGAGCATGAGGACATTTTGGAGCTCGACATGGAGTATGATATTTTTTGGGACGTGATAACCGACAGATATGAGTGGTTCATCATGGTTCTTTGCACCATGATCGGTGGGGTCGTGATACTCGATCGTCAAGGACATGAATCCCTTGTTGGATGGGGGGATATGTTGATTGGCATGATGACTCATGGGACCGTCTATGCATGGGGACCATACCTTCTTACTATGCTTTACTTTTAGCTATATGATG
>VDFB02284376.1:0-63119 GCA_007258455.2 Sequoia sempervirens
CAACTACCAGCTAACATCAAACACCTTTTGTTCATTAAGCAAGTTAGTCAAACCTAAGAATCTGACTCACAAATAACCCTGTGCCACCCCAAAGCATAGGCCCTTTCTAAAGCATAGAGGATCACCAAACCTTCCATAAGGTTGATAGTCTACAAACCTTTATGGACATAAAAGAGGAAAACCATCAAACCAGAAGAGTCCCTAGCAACCCCACCAACTCCAAAAGGTCTCGGATTGCCCCTAGAAGAACCATCAGTATTAACCTTCAAAGTGCCAACCAGAGGGGGATGCCAGTTCCCCACTCTTTGAACTCACTACATCACTTTCCTTCCTCTCCTGCAACAATCAGAGATCAAGGATAACCCATGGATACCTAGCCTCTCCACCATCTCTGCATCCCTTTTCTCCATTGACAACACCACCTCCCCCTTAGCTTCAATCGTCTCATGAATCATACCTAAAAAAATTTGCCACACCTGTTGGACCCGCAAGTTTTCACCTCTGAAAACCCTCCTATTCCTTTCCAGCCAAACCTGCCACAATAAGAAAATAGGCCCAACATACCATACATCCTGCAAAAAGGAATCCAATGAGGGTGGTCTTCCCAAGCTAGTCCAAAAGTTGACCAAGGAGGAGGCATGAACACAAGGGTTGTTCCAAACTCCCCATCAAAAATGCCAAAGTTACAAAGTAAAGGGACACTGAAAAAATAAATGAGAAGAATTTTCCTCACCATAACCACAAAGAACACACCTAGAGGGGTCCTGAAAACCCTGCTTCTAAATATTATCCCAAGTCAGACACCTATTCCAATCCAAATTCCAGATAAAGCAATTACACTTCGTCCAAGAAAACTTATTCCGGACCTTCTTCCACCAAGGAACTTCCACACCCTCGATCCTTTGAGAAAGAAGCATATAGTATCCAAATACAACAATAAAAGTACCCTTCAGGTTAGGAGACCAAGAAAGAGCATCCTCATCCATGAGGGAACTACATCATTTACCAAAAAGAATATTATGAAGCACCGCACACTCCTCCTCCATACCCACCATCGGCCACTCATCGGGATTCTTCCACCTTACTCTCACCAGCTACCCTTGAAAAGAAAGAAATTTAAAGTCACTCACCCTCGACCAACCAACATCATAGAATCTCTAGCACAATTTCAACAAATTAGGAAATTGAGAAACAATGGGGGGGTAGCCATCCCAAGAATCATACCAAAACTGAGTCTTCGTCCCACGTTTGCATATCCAAAATAAGTCATCTTTGGCAAGCACAACCCCTTTCTTGAGTGTAGTCCAAATTTTTGAGCCCTTCCCCACCAAAGGGATATCTTTCTAAGGGATACCTTGAAAATACTTATGGGATAGAATCCTAGCCCAAATCCGATCCTACTTAATACACCACCTCCAATATAATTTAGCTGCCAAAGCCATACCAGCCAATGTTGACTGCCTTAACCCCAAACCACCATATTGCTTTAGGCAACACACAATATCCCATTTAACAAGACTCCATTTAGAAGACAACAAGCTGCTAGCCCATAAGAACTATCTTGCTAAGGAATCCAACTCCCTAAAAAAACCCATCAGGGCCACCTGAATCATACATCGATAGATGGGGAGAGCCTGAACCACATATTTAAGCAACTGAACATGACTTGCAGAGGACAACCAATGATTGGTCCAATGAGTGACTTTTGCATGAAATTTATCTAGAATAGGCTACCACGAATCCCTTGGTAACCTGCCCACTGAGATAGGAATCCCAAGGTAAGACAAAGGAAGAGCCCCGATTTGAAACTAAAGAATATGAGAAATTCTCCTTTGAATGGAATCTGGAGTGTTGAAGAAAAGGATGGAAGACTTGTCTTCATTAATTAATTATCTTGAAGCCACAAGATAAATATCCAAAACCTTACGCAGATTCATGGCTTCCCGAATAGCAGCCATACCCATCAAAGTTGTGTCATCCAGAAATTGCAAATGGGACTGTGTGGGTAAGTCACCTCCCCACTACCACCCCTAAATGAGGCCCAACTCCACATGTCTTCTCAATAAGTGTCCCAAACCTTCAACAAGCAGAAGAAACAAGTATGGAGAGAGAGGGTCACCTTTCCTCAATCCATGAGAAGTACTGAAAATATCAAAGTGCTCCCCATTAATTAAAACAGAGAACGAGACTGATGTAACACAACTCACGACCCATTGAATCCACTCTTCTCCAAAGCCAAAATCAACCAGAACCTTCTGGAGGAAGGACCACCGGACTCTATAATACGCCTTAGCCATATCAAGCTTGATAAACATAGCCTTTTCTTTGGAATTGGCCATAGAGTGAATGGTCTCTGTTGCAATAACAATTCCATCCAGAATCCGCCTACCCTCCACAAAACCACTTTGCTCCTCAGAAATAAGCACCTTAAGCCACTTTTTCAACTTGCCAGCAATTAGCTTGAAAATAATCTTATAAACAAAATTGCAAAGAGATATGGGATGAAAGAAACTGAACCTATCCACCCCTCTGATGGAATAAGGGGAGGCCTGCAACACACAAAAACACAATTCCAATTTGCACACAATTGTCAGATCGCAATCTCTTCAAAACTTCACCATTTCATCAAATCAACTCTTTCCCTTGTAGCATAGGGAATCCACTCAATTGGGTATATTTTCACTAAAAATTCCTTACAATCCACAACTCAACTCACATTAGAGACCCATTATAGAGCACAACATATCAAACAATCACCCATGGTCATTTTGTAACAAATTGCTCAAATCAAGTATTTTGTACCTTTTAGGGCTCAAATTAGCCCACTTTTCCAAAGAAACTACTCTCCAAACTTGTCCAAAATATAAAAAATCTTGGGGAAGAAAATATAATGTTCCAAAATGATAGAATCCACCATTAGATCTTAGGAATTCATTCTTCTAAGGGCCAAACCATAAAACCCTCATCCAATGCCTAGAAACTAGGGGTTTATTGAAAATCAATCGTCCAGTGCTCCTACAAACTTATCAATTCTTCAAACATGTTCAAAATAACCTGAAAAAACTCAAAACACCTTTACACATTCTGTTCCATTCATATTTTGTCGAAACCTTACTTTAGTTCCTCGAATTCACATGGAAAACTCATGAAAACGGCTTGGGACAACCTAGGGCTTTCTCAAAAAGGCATAAGAATGTATTTTTTTCCCCTACAACCTGGATAATCTTGAAGAGTATAGTTTAACAGACCTTCACACCAATTTTTAAGAGATTTCAAAGGTCGAAAGTGGAGATATGAATTTTTTCTTCAAGACTGGAACCTTAATTTCTGAGCAAGGCTGCTAGGAAGATTCGACCATTAGACCACTTAAAAGACCTTTCCAAAATTTATGGTAAGAACAAAAAATTTCTGAAATTAAATTATATTTTCAACCATGTGAGTTTAATTTCCATACATGTCCATACAACACAAATTACAGTCATATTTTGCAAGAAAATAATGAGTTAATTGATTCCAACTTGCATCTAAATGGCCATCACCCTTGTGGTCGACCATACCAAGTCTTTTAAACCTTTTAAATCTTTTTTTTATCAGTTACAAAACACCAACCAACTCCTAATACCCTTGGACTCTTCAACTTCTCTATTTTGCAACTTTTACAATTTTGCCATGACAACTTTTGACAATTTTTGCAATATTTGAGCAACTTTTATAAAATGACTCCCTAGGACCTAAAATGACTCAAGTACATAAAATTTGGTCTAAATAGACCTTATTATAACTTCAAAACATCAAAATCAAGCCAAAACTAGAATTGTCTCATGGAGGCTTAAAACTCACAAGGTGCTCCTGCACCATACTCCTGGCCAAAAGAAATTCAAGTGCCTTGAATGCTTTGTTGCTCCATTCATTTGCTTGAACCTTCTTGTCGTCTTGATCTTCACTTGATTTTGCACCTAGTAATCCCTTCCATTTTGTCAAGTATTGGAAAAATTTTCCAATAATGCCCTTGAACTTGCTCACAACTTGCCATTGCTTCTTCACAAACTGTACTTTGATCTTCTTCTTGCCAAGAACTAATGGTGTATGTTCCTTTGTACCTAAAAACCAACATTTACCTCCTTTCCATAGGACTTTCTTCATTTTTTTTTCTGCATGATTGAACTCTCTCACTTGCTTTAACCAAACATCCACTTTCACTCCACTTTCTATCTTCACATCTACTTTCAAATTCTCTATTCTTGGAACCTCTGTGCAATCGACTTACATACCTCTGTCATGGCAGAATATAATTTCCCTTCAACCTCTTTTCCAATCAGTGGAAATACTACTTCTCCAACTATGACCTCTCTAGGCCATTCTTGCCTTTCCCTAGGCAACACACTTTCACTTCATCTCTCTTACTTATCAAGATATTTGTCTCATTTGATCCACAAACCTTTGCACTATCAAGTTCACACACTTCTTGTCCCATCAATGAAAAATACACTATCTCTTGCACAATTTGATCTTGCTTTTTTGACTTATCTTGTACCTTCTCAAGGATTTCTTCCTTAGCCTCCTTTGTCTCAGATTTTGACACCATCTTTTCTTCCTCTTTCCTTTCTATCATTGCATCATGCTACAATATTGTTGTCTTGTCATCTTCAAGCTTTGAAATGGCTTCAACTTTTGCTTCCTCTTCATCCTATACCTGCACAAATTCTTTCTTACCACACATAATTATCCTTGTTGCTTGATCCAGGTGGATCCTGGAAAACCTAAAAAATTTCACAATCTTAGAATCTCATGAAACTAGCATCATCACATAGAGCTCGCTGACATGGTCCTGACGCAACTTGAACGGGCTCAAAAGGAGTTCGTATGCAGAAGTTATGCGTAGTCAAAGGTCTAGTCAAACATGCAAATCAGGCATTCAAAAAGGCCAAAAATTGATCATCTCAAAATGATACAAAAATGATACCAAAATGTAGAGCTCGTCGTGCTGATTCCGGAACTATATTCGGTTTCGAAAATAGAGTCTGTATGAGCAAAATAGAGCCGGTCAAAGTTTGCAAACAAAAAGAGTTGACCAATCAAAATGATGACGTCAGCATGGTGATGTGGCAAGTGGTGACATGGAAAGAGTATATGACATGGCATAAATATGGATTAACCCATATTTGTTAAAGAAAAAATATATATAAAGTGGGCACCACCTATTAAAGTGGGATGCCACCTAAGGAATAGGGGGTATCCCACCTTATATGGGAAGTATCCCTTGTCTTTAGGGGAAAAACTTAAAAGGAGGAGAGGATGGTGGGATCACCACCCACCATTTTCTCTAAAATATTTAATTTCTTTTTCAAAGCCTTAGAATAAGGCTAAATCCCTTTTTCCTAGGGGCCTAAATTATCCCATATTTTTAGAGGCCTAGAATATTTTCTTTTACACGGAAATATTAGGAATTGTATTCCTAAATTAAGGGATCAAATAAAACCTTACATAAAATATTCCCTAAATCATAGAGAATAAATCCATTCGTAACCATTCAAATGGAAAGAGAATTATTTTGAGGGGATATTATCCTTCCAAAAATTATTAAAGGAGGATATTATTGAATTTTTTTCTTGTAATAGGAGATATGGGTATATTTGCAAATAATATGGTTTTAGCCCATATTAACAAATAAATTTGTATAAAACGGGGAGAGTTTTGGCTTGAAAATAAGCAAGTCTACTTGGAGAAATAATTCCTTTTGTGAGAGTTGAATTCTTTTTGAGAGGAAGAATTGCAAGGTGTTGTTATACACCAAAATTGTAAAAGTGAGAGATTGTGAGGAATTTTGTGCAAGTTTTTGAAGCTTGAATATTGTAAGAAGGCATCTTCAGGTGCTTGGCGATATTAATAAAAGTGGTCCAACATTGAGAAGCGGACCCGGAGACGTAGTCTTTATTGGACGAACTATGTTATCAACTTGCGTCTGATTCTTCTATCTTCTGTCTTATTATTCTTCTATCTCCTGTCTTACATTCTCTCTAATTTCTTTCCAGTATTTTCAATTTGGAATTTAAGTTCTAATTACAACATTTTAGTAATTAGTTAATTTCATTAAGTTCTATAAAGGATTAAGTGAACTCAGTTTGTAATTTCAATGGTTAAACAACATAATCACGCAATTTTGTCTAGATCGGGGAAAAATTGTAATTAGGATTTAATTTACAAGTTATTTTGTAAACCTCTAATTACATATCAAATTGGTATTAGAGCCCATTTTTTAGGAAATTGCAAAAGTGAATGTTAACCAGGTTGAAATTGAAGCAAGGAGAAGGTGCACTTACAGAGTTCAATCCTGAGATCGGGAAACAAAAGCCATCAAAAATGTCAGAAATGGTAACTGAACATGAAGCTCCAGAGCTTGATGAGAAAGCTTTCCAGAAAGCATTTCTTGAAATGAAGGCTATGGTGGAAGTTCTTTTCCAAGAGAGGCAAGAGCGACAGAGGAAAAAGGAAAGCAAGGTTAGAAAGAAGAAGGAAGTTGAATCTTCATTGAAAGAAGAGAAAGGTAAAGGAGTAGGAGGTGGTGGTGACCCTCCTGAACCTCCATCCCCGTCTTACTCATCTTCTTTATCTTCATCTTCTTCTTCGTCTAACTTTTCCAAAAAGAAACAACCTATGAAATCTAAAGTTAATTCACCTTTGTTGAAACTTGATGTTAAATTTTATTTTCCAATCTATAATGGAGAGCTATATGCAGAAAAACTTGATAATTGGATAAAACAAATTGAAGTTTATTGTAGAGTTCAAAAGTTTATTGAGGATTCTCAAAAAATTCAATTAGCTACTCTTTTCCTAGGAGGCACAACTTTAATTTGGTGGGAGAGTAGAACACAGGAGGATCTAAGTCATTATGGAAAAATTATTTCTTCTTGGTTTGAGTTTATAGCTGCATTAAAGAAACAGTTCTATCCATTAGGGCATATGCAAAAAGCAATGATGAATTGGCAATCATTAAAGCAAGAGAAAGGACAAAGTGTGCAAGAATATACACAAGAGTTTAGGAAGAGGGCTTTAATGTTGGGCATTCCTTTTTACATGCAAGAAACTTTGTTTAATTATATAGGTGGATTACTTGAGAATTTGAAAAATACTATACTTATGTTTAATCCAACTAACATTGATGAAGTTAGTGTGCAAGCTATCCATTTGGAAACAAGCTCAAGGAATAGTCAATACAATCTATTGTTGGACTCTAGTAAGCAGAAAAGCAGCAAGAAATGGAAGGAGAAATCATAGCAAATCGCTACTATAAAGAAGGAGGAAGAGAAGCCTTATTGCTCACATTGCAAGAAGCAAGGGCACGAAGATGCGAAGTGTTGGAAATTGCATCCTGATCAGAAGCCTAAGTGGTTCAAGGATCGAAAGGGTAAGAAGAAGTCCACAGCTGTTGTGCAAGACCTTGGTATGGAATCTGGTGATGAATCAAAGATTTCAATTGTGGGTTTGAAAGGTAAAGCTTTTGTTGGTAATAAATCTGCCACTAATGTTTCATGTGCTTCTACTTCAAAAATTCATGTTGTTCCTGAAGATAGAAAAAGATGTGAATTGTTCAATATAAGGGTGATTTCTAAGAACACTAAGATTGATACACTGATAGATAGTGGGTCCCAAGTTAATCTAATTTCAGAAGAAGTTGTTGAACAATTGGGATTGAAAACAAAGCCACATAAAAACCCTTATCCTTTAGGTTGGGTGTGCAATGATAACAAATTGCGAGTAACTAAGAAATGCAATTTAAGATTTGCAATAACATCTAAGTTTATAGATGAGGTTGAATTTGATGTGGTTCCACTTGATATCTGTGGGATTGTGTTGGGTAGCCCATACTTGTATGATAGGAAAGAAATCTTCTACAAGGAACATAATCAGTATCACTTGTTTAAGGAAGGAATTGAATACATTGTGCATTCTCATCCAATTAAGACTGGTAAGTCTTTTATGACAACAGGACATTTGAAAAGGGTAGTTAATGCAAGCAATAATTGGGCACTTACGTCTGTACCACAAGAAGTGTCATTGCATAGGAGCATGCCTAATTCTAAGGTTGCTCCAGTAATGAAAGACAAGCATGATATTGGTACATTCTTTTTCTCCTCTGCAAATTCAGTTTTGTTATTCAACCTTCTACTTTTCAGCAGTGTATGGTTGGTAGCGGCAACATTGGATGTGGATGTGTATATGGCTAATGTACTTAACAATATTGGTGCAATTTTGGTTATTCTTATGATGAGTCAGGTGTTCAAAATTCCAGCAAGGACAGATGATACTGGGCAAGTGGGGCAACATTTCCCTAGCTCAAATTGTACATAAAATAGACCTTTTGGAGGTCCAAAAGCTTCTCAATGGGGAGGAATGATCCAGTGGATCCTGGAAAACATAAAAATTTCACAATCTCAGAATCTCATGAAACTAGCATCATCACATAGAGCTCGCTAACATGGTCCTGACACAACTTGAATGGGCTGAAAAGGAGTTCGTATGCAGAAGTTGCATTCTAAAAGGAAGAAAAATGATTATCTCAAAATGAGACAAAAATGACACCAAAATTTAGAGCTCGTCGTGCTGATTCCGGAACTATATTCGGTTTTGAAAATAGAGTTCGTATGAGCTAAATAAAGCCGGTCAAAGTTTGCAGACAAAAAGAGTTGACCAGTCAAAATGATGACATCATCATGACGTCAGCATGGTGATGTGGCAAGTGGTGACATGGAAAGATTATATGACATGGCATAAATATGGATTAAACTATATTTGTTAAAGAAAATATATATATAAAGTGGACACCACCTATTAAAGTGGGATGCCACCTAAGGAATAGGGGGTATCCCACCTTATATGGGAAGTCTCCCTTGTCTTTAGGGGAAAAACTTAAAAGGAGGAGAGGATAATGGGATCACCACCCACCATTTTCTCTAAGAGATTTAATTGCTTTTTCAAAGCCTTAGAATAAGGATAAATCCCTTTTTCCTAGGGGCCTAAATTATCCCATATTTTTAGAGGCCTAGAATATTTTCTTTTACACGGAAATATTAGGAATAGTATTCCTAAATTAAGGGATCAAATAAAACCTTACATAAAATATTCCCTAAATAATAGAGAATAAATCCATTCGTAACCATTCAAATGGAAAGAGAATTATTTTGAGGGGATATTATCCTTACAAAAATTATTAAAGGAGGATATTATTGAATTTTTTTCTTGTAATAGGAGATATGGGTATATTTGCAAATAATATGGTTTTAGCCCATATTAGCAAATAAATTTGTATAAAAGGGGGAGATTTTTGGCTTGAAAATAAGCAAGTCTACTCAGAGAAATAATTCCTTTTGTGAGAGTTGAATTCTTTTTGAGAGGAAGAATTGCAAGGTGTTGTTATACACCAAAATTGTAAAAGTGAGAGATTGTGAGGAATTTTGTGTAGGTTTTTGAAGCTTGAATATTGTAAGAAGGCATCTTCAGGTGCTTGGCGATATTAATAAAAGTGGTCCAACATTGAGAAGCAGACCCGGAGACGTAGTCCTGATTGGACGAACTCCGTTATCAACTTGCGTTTGATTCTTCTATCTTTTGTCTTATTATTCTTCTATCTCCTGTCTTACATTCTCTCTAATTTCTTTCCAGTATTTTCAATTTGGAATTTAAGTTCTAATTACAACATTTTAGTAATTAGTTAATTTCATAAAGTTCTATAAAGGATTAAGTGAACTCAGTCTGTAATTTCAATGGTTAAACAACATAATCATGCAATTCTATCTGGATTGGGGAAAAATTGTAATTAGGATTTAAATTACAAGTTATTTTGTAAACCTCTAATTACAGATCATTTATTTATTTTGTCCTTCTTCATTTACCATCAATGGTTCTAATGTAAATGAAACCCCATTATTTTTAATCTAATATGTGTTCTACCTTCCATCATATAGGGCATACCTGTCATATATCCATGGCATCCCTAACAATAAATGGCATACATTCATAGGCACCACATCACATAGAAGCCTATCTCTATAGACACCAATATTAAATTCTACAAATTCTTTCTCCTTAACCAAAAAAGAATTCCCACCATCCAACCAAGAAACATAATAAGGATTCTCATGAGGTAACATTTCCAAATTTAACTTGTCTACCATTTCTTGTGATACCATATTATCTAGACTACCTGAATCCACCATTACCTTACATACCTTGCCTTGACATTTGCATCTGGTCTCAAAAATTTCCTTCCTCCATAGCATCTCCTTCTCTTCAATCAACCCTCTGGTTCCTTTTGCCATGTTGTCCTTTCAACTTCTAATTGTCTTCTTCTTCAACCTTTAACTCTTCACCTTCAAAGATCTAATCCTTGAAGCTCTGATACAACTTTGATGCAATAGGGGGGGCTTGTAACACACAAAAACACAATTCCAATCTGCACACAATTGTCAAATCACAATCTCTTCAAAACTTCACCATTTCATCAAATCAACTCTTTCCCTTGTAGCATAGGGAATCCACTCAATCGGGTATCTTTTCACTAACACTTCCTTACAATCCATAAATAAACTCACATTAGAGACCCATTATAGAGCAAAAAAATATATCATACAATCACCCATGGTAATTTTGTAACAAATTGCTCAAATCAAGTATTTTGCACCTTTTAGGGCTCAAATTAGCCCACTTTTCCAAAGCAACTACTCACCAAACTTTTCCAAAATCTACAAAATCTTGGGGAAGAAATTATAATGTTCCAAAACTAGAGAATCCACCATTAGATCTCATGAATTCATTCTTCTAAGGGCCAAACCATAAAACCCTCATCCAACGCCTAGAAACTAGGGGTTTATTGAAAATCAATCATCCAGTGCTCCTACAAACTTATCAATTCTTCAAAAATGTTCAAAATAACCTGAAAAACTCAAAACACCTTTACACATGTAGTTCCATTCATATTTTGTCGAAACCTTACTTTAGTTCCTCAAATTCACATGGAAAACTCATGAAAACAGCCTAGGACAACCTAGGGATTTCTCAAAAAGGCATAAGAACATATTTTCTTCCCCTAAAACTTGAATAATATTGAATATTATAATCTAACAGACCTTCACACCAATTTTTAATGGATTTCAATGGTGGAAAGTGAAGATATGAATTTTTTCTTCAAGATTGGAACCTTAATTTCTGAACAGGGTTGCTAGGAAGATTTGACCATTAGACCACTTAAATGACCTTTCCAAAAAATTTGGTAAGAACAAAAAATGTCTAAAATTAAATTATGTTTTCAAAAGTGTGAGTTTAATTTCTGTACCATTCCATACATGTCCATACAACACAAATTACAGTCATATTTTACAAGAAAACAATGAGTTTATTGATTCCAACTTGTATCCAAACGGCCACCACCCTTGTGGTCGAACATACCAAGTATTTTAAACCTTTTATATCTTGTTTTTATTAGTTACAAACCTCCAACCAACTCCTAATACCCCTGGACTCTTCAACTTCTCTATTTTGTAACTTTTACAATTTTGCCATGACAACTTTTAGCAATTTTTCCAATATTTGAGCAACTTTTATAAAATGACTCCCTAGGACCTAAAATGACCCAATTATATAAAATGTGGTCTAAATAGACCTTATTACAGCTTTAAAACATCAAACTCAAGCCAAAACTAGAATTTCCCCATGGAGGCTTAAAACTCACAAGGTGCTCCTGCACCACCCTCACACTTGGGAATGAGAGCAAGGAAAGCAGAATTTAGAGCCTTTAACATCCACTTATTCCTCTAAGATTCTTGGACCACCACCAATAATTCCAGCTTTATAATCTCTCAAAACTCTTGAAAGAACTCAATCGGGAAACCATAAGGGCCTGGGGCTTTCCCCTTCTTCATCTAAAACACAGTCCCCTCCAGCTCCTCCAGAGAAATCTCTCCCATAAGATAATCCATAATTTCTGTAGAAACCAAGGGATACAAGAAATGACCTAAGCTTCCTCCACAAAACTACCCTGTGAATCCTCTCTGAATAAGGAAGTAAAATACTGTACAACTTTGTTTGAAATATCATGAAATGAAGAAAGAGTATCTCCCCTATCATTGAACAAAACAAGAATAGAGTTACCATGATGCCTAGCCTTAATAGAATTGAAGAAGAAAGCAAAATTTCTATCTCCTTCTTGGAGCCACTCAACTCGGGCTTTCTGTTTCCAAAAGACTTCCTCCTGTAACTCCCACTCCTCTAAATCTTTCAAGGCCCTTAACTCCTCTCACAACAGATTCTTAGTCACCTCATTCTCCCTAATTATCCTTGTAGTACCATCCAACTCAGCCTGTGCAATAGATTTTGCATGGAAAATATTTCCGAAGCATTTCCAGTTCCAACGCTTAAGCTGATACTTGAAAAACTAAAGAAGGTTAGCAAAGTAATACATAATAGTACCATAGGAAGGTCTACCATACCTCCACCACTGAGCAACATAGCCATGGAGATTAGGATCATGCAACCACATAAGTTGAAACTTGAAGGAGGGAGTCTAAGGTATCCAAGTAGAGAGGATAGTAAGCTTTATAGGCCAATGGTCTGAACCCCTCTAGTCCAAAATCTCAAAGCTAGAAGACCACATACCACCAACCCAAAAGCAGGAGACCATGAATCGATCTAGGCATTTCACAATGAAATTATCACAAACCCTCTGATTGTTCTAAGTAAACTGTTTGTTGTTAGGCTTGATATCAACAAGATTCAAGGCTGAGATATTGTTCTTAAACAACAGCGCAGAGGGCTCTAGCCTCGCAGTACCACCCTGCTTCTCAACAAGCTCAGTAATAGCATTGAAGTCACCCCCAATAATCCAAGGATGGTAAGGAGCCATGTTGCAAATAGATTGAATATTGGACCAGAAGAGATGCTTGCCTTGTAGCTCCACAGGCACATACATGTTGGAAAAAAGAATAAATTCCCCCATCACAAAATAAGAAGCCACCATGGAGAGAGAGGACTTAAAGGACAGCCACCACTGGGGAAAAATATTCTGAGGGTTCCATAAGCAAGCCACACCCCCAAAAGACCCTTGAGTACCAATGCACTAGCATTCACCATTCCTCCATAGCTTAGGCACTAATCTCGCCATACACTCAACAGAAAACTTGGTCTCCTGCAGAAAAAAGAACATCAGGAGAATGACATCTAACCAATTCCCAAACAACTTTTTATCGAGGGCCACTATTCAAGCCCCTAATATTCCATGAAATAACAATCATTTCAAGGGGCTCGAGAAATGAGAATCCAAAGTCTTGATTGACCTTGACTCCACCAAAGTCTCCCTTTTCATTTTAATCTTCTCCAAATATTTCTTCCTACCAAGCTTAGAAACTTTCTCTGCCCCCCCTTTCTTAAGATCTTTTTGCATAAGACCCAATTGAGGAGACACCTTACTATTCTTACATACCTCAGTGCCTGTTCTCTGTGAGGGATGAGACAAAACCTCACCACCCTTCAAAACTTTAGTAGCATGACCCGACTCCTCCTAAGCCACCATCTACAGATTTGTGTCCAAATTAAAAGTCCCATCAACCTGTGGAGAAAGAGGGACCCTAGAATTGAGCCCCTTCTACCCTAAACCTCCCACATCCTGCTCTATGCATGGTAAACCCAAATTCACCTCCTACTAGTTAACCTACATAGCCTCAAAAGGAGGCCTACTTTGTCCAGTACCCAAAGTCCCCTAATCCAAATTTAACAATCCCAGATTCACTTCCTACTGGCTAATATCATCCAACACCTTGAATCTGTTAAAAGTATCATCATCTTCCTTTTCCTTCAGATTCCTTTTCTGCCCCTTATTTATGTTCGGAGCCCTTATAGGAATAAAACCATCATCACCGACACCACCACTCGAAATAGGATCCTTTCCCTTATCAACCCTGGGCAGATTACGAGGAGGTTGAGAAGAGTGAGCCTCCAAAGGCTTAGCCCTTGGACATCTACATTGTAAGTGGCCATATCCATGGAAAAGACAACATCGAAAAGGTAAGGTCTCATAGTCTAGTTGTTGTACCCATGAATAAGATCCTGCACACACTTCTATAGAATCTAGCAATGGTTTGCTTAAGTCAATTTCCACACAAAACCAGACATATATCATTACCTTTTTGAACTATGTCTTCTATGAAGAACCAACAGGTCTATCAAGCATTGAGGCTAGTAAATGCAAAACATCATCGTGCTAGCATTCAACCAGGAGCCTCAATAGTCAAACCCAAACTAGAACTCGACTCGAAAGCTCCTCAACTGGATTGAAGCCATATGCCACGGTTTAATAAACAAACCCACCTAGTTGTAAAAGTAAGGGCCCCCTTCAAAAACCTTAATCCTATCTGCCATGCAATCAAATGTAACCATAAAATAGTTATTCTCCAAGATCCAAATCTCCATCTCCCCCACTGGCATCCATGTCCTCTAAGCCCAAGATTCCAAAAATTGCAATGAGATTCTCAATCCCAAGAACTTGCAGTAAAGGGAATGTCTTGAGTAAATATCAATATCCTCCACCAACATCTCCATCGGAATCACCAAATTTGGCCTCTCTTTACACCTTTCCAAGCACCCATTAATCTTCAAAATTCATGACCCCCTGACGAACCCATCTCAATCTTCTTCAGATCTGATGAAAAAAGGTTGTTATCATATATTTTCTCCACCTGTGATGCAGGTTTCGAGGAAAACACAGCTTAAAAATCCATCTTGGGGCTCACCCCAAATGACTCCCCTTGCGACATTATAGTAGATGATGACCCCAAACGAGCATGCAAGCCCTCGAGCCCCTTAAACAAATGAAGATTTAGTACAACCATAACAATAAAATTGCTATGCAAAAAATAAGACCAACCCTTATGGAAAGGCTTGCACCACACAATTGCAAGAAAAAGAAACTAACCAAGGCTAAAAAACACATCCCCCACATGATAGCTACCCACCAAAAAGAGCTCCTCACAGGCAATAGAGACAAAGGGTGCTACCTAACAAGGCAAGCACAACATCAAAAACCAAGGCCACCAAGCACTCACCTCACACACCAACTTGCCACCCAGCAAGCCACGTAGCCAAGGATGGCTCAGACAAGACAAAACAAAAGCCTCCCCACACAGCCTGACAAAGACCCAAACCAAGAAAAACAAGGTGCACTAGACTGCAGACTGTGCCAAGCCCAAAAATCCTTCCAAATGGTCATTCACATAAGACTAGACTGCGCTAAGCAGCCAGTAGGTTCGAGCAGAAAGATCACACAGACAAAACAAATACCTCCCCCGAATGCCAAACAAGTACCCCCCAAGCAAAACGACATCCAACGAATCTGATCCAACAATCAAAAACCACATGCATGCTCTGGATTCAACATGCATCCCAAGCTGAGATGGTCATGGGATCACGCAAGGATATCAGAGCGAGTGCCATCTTCCTCCTTTGTAAAAATCACTCTCAAGATCATAACACTAAAGTGAACTCAAAATTGAGACGTTAACTCCTCTTGTGAATTATTATTTTCTACATGATTTTCATTTTCAACATTCATTTCATCTTGAACTCTATTATCCAGTGTTTGTAACACACGATCTATTGTAATTGAATTCATTCCATTAGATTTACCCTTTGTATTCCCATGAGATTGATAATTCCTTTCAACTAATTCATGATTATGTGCTTGTATTTGTTGTCTTTCTATCCCATTAAATTGGTCTAAATGCTCATCTATTTGTGATCTTCGTAATATATATTGCTCCTCTTAAGATGTTCGTACACAATGTATTGTCATTTCATCTGCATGTTGTCTCATTTCTACTTCAATCTCTTCAACTATCATATTTTCCCTACATTTAATACATCTTTCTCTATCATTTTGGCTTCAATGATTTCTTGCTTCTCTTTGTGCATTATTCATTTGTTTGAACGTTGTTGTCTCATGTAATTTCGAGTATATTCTCTTCATTGTTCTTCATTTTCAAAATTTAATCTTGGACAAGGCATCCTAAACAATTATATAATAAATTTAATCAAACAAAATTATACTCGAAAAATTAATACAAATTATCCTAACAAATGTCACAAAATTAATACAAATTAAATGACAAATCTCATTTATTTATAATATATATTATATTATTTAACATATAAAAAATATATAATATATTATTTAAACCTCTTAATAAAGCAATGAGTGTCTTTACAAAACTATTAAAAAATAAAATATAAAATATAAAATAAATAAGTATTATAAATATGAAAAAAATTATTATACACTAATTTCATAAAAAAATATATCACAAAATTAATACATATTAATTGATAAATCTTATTTATTTATAATTAATAATTTAATCCTCTTAATAAAAAATGTCTTTAAAAACAAGCCAAAACTAAAATATATGCAAACTCTTTTCTAACAAATAATAATTTCATAATAAAATAGAAGTAAAATTTTATTTATGACTTACAAATTAAAATTTACTTTTTTACCTTTAAAAAAGTTGAAAAATATACAAAATAAAATGATAGAAAGTAAAAATTAAATGCACATATTTATTTGTATTGTTTTGCCTAATTATCACTTAAATTTTTCCTAAATAATTGTTGCACCTTCCTCAATTCATAAAATTTATTAATTGTTTTTCCTAAAATAAGTGCTCCAACTTTGTTAATTCCTATTTTTTTGGTGAGTAATTATTATTTCCTTTCTTCTTCCTCTCTTTATTTATATAAATATTTTGGTGAGTAATTATTTTTTCCTTTCTTCTTCCTCTCTTTATTTATATAAATAATTTTTGGGTGGCACCAATTCAATTTATTATTTGTCCGCTATTTATTGTTTCATTTACCTTTCCATTTTTATTAATTTAATACATGTCAACATTTAATATATTTTACTATTTTTTTTTGTTTTTCTTAACATGCTCACATTCTCCTCTGTGCTATCACTATAGAATATGCCTCTCGACATAAATTTTATTCATTGCTATAATATGTTAGTGTAATTAAATATTAATTACACTTGCATAACTTTACTTAGGTAATATTTTAATTCCTAGGTTAATTATTGTCATCCTTATCTTGTTGCTCAAGATAAGATTAGGGTTATGCATACTTTGATTTTATAAAATAAATCATCTCATGTAATTATGAATTTCTGAATAATAATATTTTACACATGTTTTTGCAATAGCTTTGTTTTTTCTATTTTTCTCTTCTGTGGAAGGTTTTTTTGGTTTGCATGTCTAATCTTGGTTTCTAACATGGTATCAAAGCCTTGATTTTGCAGCCCCTTCTCAGATTTTTTGAGAAAATCATTATAGAGTTCGTTCGGGGTTCCTCGAGAGTTTCATTCCTTAAGCATATTCATGCAGCGTCTTGGATCAGATAGGGGTTTCCATTGGATTCAGAGCACTAGAAAAAGTCAAGATTGACTTTTATTTCACTGATTTTGGTCATCGTTGAAGAAATTTGTGAGGGTTTCAAACTCAGTATTTTTTCTACAAGATCTGGGGGTCGCCTAATTTTTAGAGCTTTTTGGGCTTAAACAGACCTCGCCATTGAGTCCGTAGCACCCAAAACCCCCTATTTTCATATAAAAATTTTCCATTTTGGACACTATTGACTAGGGAGGCAAAACAATTTTCCCCAAGGGTCGTATGACCCCAAGGCACGTTTTTTGAGGCACCATTTTTTTTTTAAAATAAAAAAAATCAGCACAGAGTTTGCATGGCCAGTACAAATGGAGATCACTGCTTGTGTGCCACCCGACGGCCTCCCACTGGGCACCGACGACTTTTTCTGCAGCACCACCAGCTTCGACTCAGCCCCTGAAAGCTAGTTGTTGGTCCTATCTGGGTCTGGGAGCCCACGCTCCAGCCCCCCGCCATCCGTAGCACCTACCCCGGTCATGTGGGTGACCAGGGGCTTGGCCCTAGGAGCTTTCCTCCAGCCCCCTGGTCCGCCCAGGCGACTAGGGGCTTTATTTTTTTAGCCCCTAAGGGCTGCATAAGGGCTTATTGGGCCTCTATGAAGCACTTTCATGGAAACAGGTGTAACTTTGCATATGGCATTGTTGTTTTGCAAACGAGATATTGTTGGAAAGCTGGTTCCAATCTCTTCACAATGGCATAGGTGTGATTTTTTGGTTTTTCTTTTTTGATGTCTTTTTCAGCCTCGAAAGTTGCATATTGTTATTTTCACTCCGGGAGACATATCTTTTGACTCGCTTATCTATTTTTTGTCATTCTTGCGGCATTGGAAATCTGGTTTAGTCCTCTACATAGATTTGAGGTCTATTTTTATTTTCTATTTATGCACATTAGAATTCTCTCCTTTTACAATCATTGGGTTATTGTAATAAATGAACTGAGATAAAGTTCCATCAGGGGGGTTTCTTGCATAATAATTTGATTAGAATGTGCATGCACTTTGATCTCCATATTGTTATTAACGATAGCTCACATGGGTTATATCTAGTTTCCTAGTTTCTTTTGGCCACATTTTTTGTTCATAGCTTGACACATATCAAATTCACATCGGTTCACACTTCAGATTAAGAGTTTATGGTTATTGATCCCCATTGGTTCATATCCTTCTCAGTTTGAGGGCCATGTTTTTATGCTTAATGTTCCAAATTCTTCATGGTACTTGTTCCCATGGAGGATTTTTAGTCTCAGTTTGACATCAACATCGAGATACACAGTTTCCAGATTTGGTCATCATTTCATCTACTATTGCTTCACAGATTCCAGGGTTGTTCTAGTTTGTAAGTTTTCCAGTGTTCTGTGGCATCGAGTCTGCTATCGCATTATTATGGTTCTGCCTAAGTCCTCCAGTGATTCTCATTTGGTTTCTTGTAGACAGAAGTATCTTTCCTTGCTTGTCAGATTTCGGTTCCAGTGTTACTCCACAGTGTTCTTCCAGTGCTTCTTTGCAACAGTCATCTCATTGTAGGGGGTTTTGTCCCACTGGGTTTTCCTTCTCTACCTCATTATTGCATTTGTACATGGGTACCTGATCATGCCTTGTTGTTGGGACCCATTCATGCTTTCTTGCATTCATCTTAGTTTTAGGTGCATGCTTTTTTAGTCTCCCTAAGTTGCACTTATGGGGGGGTGTTAGTGTAATTAAATATTAATTACACTTGCATAACTTTACTTAGGTAATATTTTAATTCTTAGGTTAATTATTGTCATCCTTATCTTGTTGAGCTATCTTGTTGCTCAATTAAGATTAGGGTTATGCATACTTTGATTTTATAAAGCAAATCATCTCATGTAATTATGAATTCCTGAATAATATTATTTGCACATCTTTTTGCAATAGCTTTATTTTTTCTAATTTTCTCTTCTGTGGAAGGTTTTTTGGTTTGCATGTCCAATCTTGGTTTCTAATATAATATTTTTAAGTAGTTCATATATTAATTATTATAAACAAATAATTATTAATAATTATACATATGTATAGAGTATAGTTGTTTATAATATATACTTGTATAATATATATTAATTTTATATATTGTCGTACGCTCTTTTATATTGAATTATTTTATAATTATTAATAATTTATACTTTTGTTTATACAACATAGATAACATACATGTAGTAATATATCATTATCATTTTTATTATATTATAGTAATGAATTAAATATTATTTAATGTAGTACTATTTAAAATAAAACTATGTTATTATATACTTATATAATATTAAAAACTTGGATAGGCCTTGTCATATTTTTATATTAATTTTATAACCATCCCACACATTAATATTATATAGGTACGATAAAAAATTAACATGTACGTCATAAAAAATAATATGGTGTTGATATCTTTTCATGATGAATAACCTGAAAAGCCAAAACCTTCTACATTTTAATACCTATTCAAAGAAGAAAACATGAAAAGGAAATTCATTTGGCCATCACAAGCTTTAAACACTAGTTTTTTAAATGTATTACAAAACAAAGAAAACCATGGATACTATAGATATTTTGATTATGAAATATGCCCCTTAATTTTTTCTTGATTTTTCAGTATCAATTACAATGCAACACGCACCCGTTAAGGTTAGCTCCAAAACCAAAATGATGCAGAATAGTAAATCTAACCAAGAATGCACCCTAAAACCACTGAAGGAAAAGGGGTGGGCATATGTTTAGAGGATCCCTAGGATCTAAATAACTCAATACTGAAATTGATTACAATTGGAAAGTAAAAGATATAACTCAATGCCAAGAATGTGCACACAAGATCCTTTTGAAGGCGAGGTGCTAACATATGGTGGAGTACTTATTACAAAACTGAAAGAACTTAGGTGGTGAACCAGCCATAAATATTTTTGCTCAACCACTTAAACAGTGGGGGAAATACTACAAACAAACTAATTCATCCGCTACGGCAGGCATCCACTTGTGAATGGGAATTCACCACTTTTCAGTGGGTACAAAGAGAGATTAACAAGTTCTTTTTCCACACTAGTGGTATACCATCCAGGGGCTACAATGTTTGAATAGAATTTTGCAAGTAATTGCAGCAATAACAATGGTTGGATTAGTACTACTAATTCTCAACCTTACAATCAAGAAATCTGTAAATTACAAGTATTACAATGATAGAGAACAATGCTTAGATATAAAGAATGAATTATTTTCAATGTTTAACACTTAAGTGATGAAGTAAAGGCCAAAAATAGAAAACTAATGCAATCTGATATAAAATCTGAGTTTTGGAAATTCTAATCAACAAATAGAAAACACCATGAAAAGTTCATAACTCCATCAATATACCTCCAATCGAGATGAAACGAAGTGCATTGATCATTTGGAGGATAGGCGCCCAAGTCACAATGAAGAAACAACTTCAAAAACACCTTCTATTAATTGGCTCAAATTCCAAAGCAAGTTGTTGGAGGAACGACCTCTCTAGAAAATCAAACACTTCACCATAAAATATGATATTTTGTAGAAAGGGTCGCCCTTGGCATAGAATTTATAAGCATCAATACCCACAATGAGATTTAAATCATACAAAGACTTGCAAGTGAAAATCTACTTCAACCATTTAATAACCAACAAGTAAAAAAATAAAAATTATCACCAATTTCACCATGATGAATCTCTATATGCACTTCTGAATGAAGCACACTCCCAAATGACCATCTAGGGAACCATAGTTTCAGGCCCGAAGAATGGTGTAAATACTAAGCTCCCCCTTAGTCGGGTTCTGCAATCAATTCAACAACATAACTTTACATTATTTTCCAAAGATGAGAATGAATGAGTAAGGCTTCAAATGTAAAATGAAACACTTTGAATTCCAAGAAGTTGAATCACTTCAACTTCCAAAAGGGATGCCACTTCAACCATTCACTTTATTTTGAAATAATAAAATATTATTCATCTTCCCTTTTTGGCATCCATTTCAAAATGCAACAATAAAGAATTTATTAAATCATTAAATGCTCAACTTGACCCCTTAATGTCCCCTCTTTAAAACAACTTGAAGTCATCAAGCCTAGGCGTGGGGTACAACTTAAAAACATGAAATTGACTAAGTATAAAACTCAGTCCAAGGAGATAACCAAAGCCAATGCCAATGTTGAAACTAATGGATTGCCAAAAATAGCATGATGACCTGAGTTGAACTGTTGATGATGCCACTGCCAAAATTAGACTTACTAAAAAAATCCAATGCCAAAAATAGTAAGTTCACCTCAAAACCAATAGAAAGCTAAACTAAGCTGGAAGCAAGACTTACTGAAAGTGGAAACCCTACATTTGCACATCTGAGTAGCCTACGGATTTTTAGAAATAGGCTAAATCCAAATGAAGAGCATAGGGCTAAATTGGGGACATTATAGATTAATTAGCAATCAAGTTGGTTTTTCATTTTATTGGACTGCCTCTCAAAATCCTTAATAAATCCTTACACATCTCTACAAAGTATCAATAACATTATAATATAACAAGGTACTTAACAATATTTTGATATATCTTACTATATTGACAAAGATCTCTATATTATATCTTTTAGGTTTCCTTTAACATAGGCTTAACACAAACTATAAAATAACACCTATTGTTTCTTTAGAAACAATTGATTAGAGAACAAAAATCATTATTTATGTTAAAGCTATCATTGATTGAAATGTTCTTATCAAACTCAACAAAAAGATTATTTCCATTACTTTATTTTCTAGGTTTTCTTAGTGACCATAATTTTGTGGTACTTGCACTAGTTTGTTCCTAAAATATAGATAGGCATGCCTACAATTTAAAATTTGTCCATTCCTTCCTTCTAGTTGGAGATAAAATTGAGTCAACGTTTAATCTTGGTACATATTAGCTTTTCATCTAGATAGATCTAGATTAAAAAACCCAAATAAACAAGATCAATAGTAAGTAGGATAATATATGGTATATTGCAAACGTCTCATTTTTACATCAAAGGTATGCAAGATGATTTAAAGCATCTCACCCATTTGATATCTCACTCTTTTTCTTAATTTTTTTATCCATGTGAAACTTGGTGGAGCTAGGCAGAGTGTATATGCTCTTTTTTATTTAACTTGTTGGAACTAGCCAAGCATATATGCTCTTTTTGTTAGCAGGAACTATCATTTTCCAAATCGCTTAACGAGGCGAATAATTTGTGTACCTTTCAGCGAATGATGTTGGTGAATTATTTTGTGGGAGTGAAATATGTGGGTTTGGTTATGTTTTGAGGGGAAAAGATGTAATTTTTTTAATAAAACCTATTTTAAAGGGTATTTATCGAGGATGTGATTGGTTGTGAAGGTTTGAGTCATTTTTGCAGCCTTCATGTAGTTCGAGAGAGGCATGTACTTTTGAACAATAAAAAGGCTTTTTTAGTTATGTTGTGCAGTATGAGTGGTTTTTTAGTAATAATTATTCAAGCCTTTGTTGTTTTTGGTACTACATGAGGGTTGTTTAGTATGTTTTACAATACTTTTTAAGTATGTATAATGATTACGAGGTATTAATGTAAAGTGGTTAAAAAAGGTGTGTGATACCCCACCTATTATTGAACATTACAACACCATTTATTTGTATTTATATATATATAAGGTCTTTTAGAATTGACATATTTGATTAGGTTGTAGACATATTATTTACCTATGAAAGAATTGTATATATTTAAAATATGTATATTGATGCTACTTATTCTTTTGATAAGCTTTTTCTAGTCATTATGAGCCAAAATTAAGAGAAAAATGTAGATGACGAGTCTAAGGCCTTCACATTTTTTTTAAGGAGAACATACATAGAAAATTAATAATAAGGTTATGTTGCAGTAAGGAATGTTGTCATTGTGCAGAGTTACTGATTTGTTTGGGTATACTCCTAAGGGGGGTATTCAAAGTAGGAAAAGAATGTTGTAAATCAGTAGTAAGAATTTTGTCTAAGGGGGAGCAACAATAAGCATTTTTGTTTAGTGTCAAAGGGGGAGAAGAATGAAACACATTTTATCCTTTTCCATTAATGTCATAGGGGGAGAGAGAAGCATGTGAAAAAGAACAAGTTGTAAGGGGGAGAGACAAATGTTGTGTAAATGGTATAATTAATAAAAAAAGAAAAGAGAGTCATCTTTGATGGTTTTTCACATCTTGTGTTTCCATCAATGACAAGGGGGAGATTGTTGCAAGTATGAAGGTGTTGTAATTGACGTCAACAAACTGGTATTGTCATTGATGTCAACTATGTGTTGAGGAAGAATGTTGCAGTTGGTGCATGTATGGAATAGCTTTGGTTGTGCATGTTGTAGTGTTTGAAGATGTGTTGGAATGAAGTAATGTGCTGAGATGATGCCTCTGGTACTTGGTTTCCAAGTGCTTTTGAGAAAATTTGATAAGTAGAGAAAAGTGTTGTGCAAGTGTTCAGAGCGTGCTCCAGGATGTACTTCATGTTTCTTCTATGTTAATTCTATGCCTATGTGGATCTGATATGTTTTTCGTGGTTGTTAGTAGTTGCTATATTCAAAATATGGGTTTTTGGTTCATTTTACAGAGAGATATTTTCACTAGTGTGTGAACCAATTTTTCAATAGTGTTTTCTATGATCTGGAAGAAATGTATTTTCTCTACGTTTCTCCACATTTTGGTTTCAAGATGTGTAGATCTAGGAAGTTGTTTATAATGTTTTTATCTTTCAGAATTCAAGGTTTCTCTTGATTTGGTATAGTACAATGTGTGTTCCATGCATTGGTATGTGAATAGGATTAACTGGATGTTCTAGGTTGAAGTATTTTTATGATGCGAGTTTGGGTAAAGTATTTGTCGGATCTCAAGTGGTTTGAGGATTATTCTAGATCATGTTCAAGAGAAATTTTTCGTTTGGAAGTTTCATATTAATTTAAGGAAGTGTGTACTTAATGTTTTATGGTGTTTAGCACAAGTATTGGCCAATGTTTGTGTTAACACTACATGTGAATCTTGTGCAAGCGTGTTGAGGTGTGTTGGGATCTATTTGGATCATAAATAAGGATTTTTATAGGTCACCTTCATTCCTATCCACTATGGGAATGTTTAGGTGTCGACCTAATTTGAAATTTCAAATGTAACAAATAGTTGCAGACCTTGGAGAAGATTTTCAAGGTTGAGATTGATATAAATAAGAATGATGATGTTGTGAGATGCAAGAGAAGCAAGATAGATGTGAGATAGATTCAAGTGATGTATGTGATATAAGTTTGAGCAAAATAGTGTGAATTTCAAAGTGTTGGATACCTAAAGACAGTGAGTTGAAGGTGTTTGAAATATTTCATGCAAGGATGCAAAAGTGTTGGAGCATTTGTGGTGGATTCATTTTTGCATTGAGAAGTTGTTCTTTGTGTAACATTTCTCTTCTATCTTCTTGTATTTATTTTTGTGGTAGTGAGCCTTGGTTGTGAGCCTTTTGGATAGTGTGTCTTATTCTAGCAGTGAGCCCTTGTACCGATTTTGCAATTACTTATATTTTGAGCTAATCCTCACTATGGTTTTTCCCTCATTGGGCTTTCCACGTAAATATGGTGTTCTCTTGTGTATGGTGTTGTTATTCAAGTTTTTGTTATATGTAATTTTTGATTGACCACTTTAATAGATTAAGGGTTTAATTAATGCATGTGGATCTGATTATTGTTGAGGGTTTTGATGTTTTAATGTGCTACATTTGATTCACCCCCTTCTCAATTGTCTTGTTCATTCAACAGGTTAAATAGGATTTGTAGACATCAAAAAATTGTCCTCTTACGATACCTTGTCACAACATTGCATTGTTTGGACACCTTGTAGCATGCTTTGCCCTAGGTACCCATGTCATCATATATTTAATTAAATAAATTTTATTTATTTAATTAAATTCATAATCATTTTCATCCATTCCTCTAATGTTAATTAAATAATTTATATTATTTAATTAATGAAATCATAAATTCAACATTAATTAAATAAATCCAAAATTTGTTTAATTAATAAAATCTTAAAAGGATCTTGTCGCTTTCTTTCCAAATTTGAACTCATGTGCATCTAATTAATTTATTTAATTAGATAATTCATCAATTATCCTTCTCATCTTTTTTAGGATTTATTTCCTTTGAAAGATAATCAAAATCTTTCTATATCTTTCACATCTTATCTTATCTTGTTTTAATTCCTTTAAAACAATAAATCAAAATCTTTCTATCTTTCGAAAATCTTATCTCATCTCGTCATATTTCCTCTTTTGTCAAAAATCAAATCATTATCAATCTTATCAAATCTTATCTCTGTCCACATCAAAAATCTATAAATCAAACCTTTCACAAGCCATTTGCATCGGATCTTCTTCAGACATCTGCATTCTGCCAAAATCATTCCTCAATCTTTCAATCCATCTCCATCATTCTTCATCATTGCATTGTTATGCTGCAGAATTGAGCAACCAACATTCCTCCATTATCAACCTTCAAAATATCGCATTCTTAGTATAGTATGCATTTACTTTTAAATCTCGTTCTTTAGTAGTCATTTTGTGGAGCTTAGCATACAAATCGGAGAGCTTTGGCAAAAATACTGGAGATAGAGGACAATGGGACGTCTTCAAAGGAGCTGCTGCATTGAGAGTTTGCTTTACTTTGTTTAATCAGTTTTCCTTTGATTTAAAGTTTCATTGGTGTGCTTGAATAGTATTTATTTCATTTTAATACACGCATATTTTTTTATCACACATTTTTGGCGCCCACCGTGGGGCCTTTGCCCCGTTTTTAATATCTACTTGCAGGTTTTATTATTTTTTGATGCAGATCTGACAATTTTTGGAAAAAACTGCAAGTTTTACCAATTTCTTCATATCTTCTACACAGCTGCGAATTTTTCTACAATATTTTTACAGGATCTTTTGCATTATCTCAAGAGGCTACAGTAAAAAAATCAAGGGTTTATCATTGTTTTTGAAGAAGTTATCATAATTTTATGTTTTTTCATAAAATTTATTTTCTGGACGCAAATCGACGAATTTTTCATAACTTTTTACTTTTTTGGAAAGCTATTTAAATTCTAATAGGGGTCTATGTTTTATAGATTTAATTTAGATCTCAACTACAATGCAAAAAAATCTGATCTTCATTTTCTGTATGGTTTCCATAAATCCGCGTTTTTGAGAGCAAAACAGGGAATTTTTCTGACTTCTTTACATTTCTGGAAAGCTCTCAGAAAATTAATAGGGATATCTTCTTTGAGTTTTTATTTTTCAGATCAATAAAATCATCAAATAATAAAATCTAATTCGGCTATGTTAAAAACATGTATCTGAAATCGCAATTTTCTGATGAGTTTGTTTTTTTTTTCCTTTTGCTGCATTATAATATTATTTTTTTTGATCTTGTAGGTGATCATAAGGAGCTCTAGTAGCAGCAATATCACTCACAACAGCAATTTGGAAAGCGAAAATAACCAGGTGCACTTGTTTCATCCTTCATCTCTTAATCTTGTTTGTCACACATTTCAATTTGGGGCATAAAATTAATCCTTGTTTGCAAACACATTTGGATTTGGGCTCTTAAAACGAATATTGTTTTCAATCACATATTGAAAATTGGGTTTAAAATTCACCACTGTCTTCCATCACATCTTGATTTGGGATCTAAAAAGAACAAGTGTTTGAACTTTTTTTACACACATTTCATTTCTAATTTAAGGGAAATTAATCATTGTGAGTGTGAATCAAGTGTGTGTGTGATCACAAACACCTCACTTGGTTTGCTTTTGTCAAACCCTTTATAGGAGGCCTGCTAGGGGATTTCATCACCCCTGGGGACGACCTCAATTGAAGTGTGAATCGAAAGACACGCTTGTTTGGAAGTTAAAAATTTTGTCACTCTTGGCTAAGCCCCAAAGAACTTTATACCTTTGGGAAGTGAAGGTGAAGGGTGGGTTACCCCTTTCTCCCGGCTGTGTGATAGGATTTTTCTTTCAAATCATCCTTAGTCAACCTTGTTCAAAGTAGTTTGAAACCTAATTGGCCATATCCACTTGACTAGTTCTAGGACTTGTTGATGTGTCTTCTTCAAGTGTGTGTTTAATAATCATCATTACATTCTTCAAATTTCAAAATTCAAACTTGTTTATGTGTCTTGCGTGTGTGATTCATGTGTGTACATGTGTGATCATTCATTTAAATATTGCCAAATCAAGCTAGACACCAAACACATAAAGACAAGTCACTCTACACATTCTTCTAACACATTCATATCCAATCATCATCAACCCTAATCAATCCAAGTCTTCCAATCTAATCATTCCACATCATCACCATCACCACTTGTCAAAATGGTCATAATCATAAACAAGCCCAATCCTAATCATAAGCCCAAAATCATAACCCAAGGGGGCTATCCCTCTAGGCCAAATCATGAGACAAAACCTAAGCCCGAGATCATCATTCAAGGAGTCCCTTTCTCTAGATCAAATCATGAAACAAAACCAAAACATAGAATCAGACTTCGAGGGGCTTCTCCTACCACCTCTAATGATGACATGAACTATGTTGCATACTTTGAGGAAGAAATCGATATGCAAGAGCTTACACACATGTGTGACACCATGCCCACATTCGAACACAAAGACCTAACATCTCAACTTCAAAACCTCCTTCAAACACTTCACCAAGTACCCAAACCCCTAGACCATCAAACCATACAAAGCCTTCAAACCCTCTTCCAAAACTTTCAACAAATTAAATCACCTCAAATCCAACACCTCCTAGCTCAAGCCAATCAATTCATTGCCACTTGTAAAATTCAACAACCACAACATCATCCCCTATTCATTCGTTATCACCCTTCCACCTCATACCAATCTAATCCATCCACTTCTTCGCATGTCAATGCCACATCAACCTATCAAGCCACATCACAACAAACACATGTGAACTTAAGTTCTACCTTGCAACAAGGCCAAACTTCCTCAAGTCTTAATGCCACTTTCGACAAGGGGAACACCAATCTAGTTCTTGCACCCTCTAACTTTATCATACCATCATCCAATCAAAATAAAAATCCTAAGCCAACACCTCCCACCCATACACCTACAAAGGATGTGACCCAAGGGCTACAAGCAAGGAATCAATTGTCGCCATGTCATTCAACACATATACTTGAACATGCAAAAGAATCCACAAACATCATTCCAAGTCCTTCAAGCCAACCATGTCATCCACAATCCCTTGATCCAATTCAAGAGTCATCCCCTTCCACCTCCATTCCAATAAGTCATGAGGTATGTCAAGAGCACAATCCTAAACATGTAGAAACATTACCCCCTCATCCACATAAAGATCAACACCCTCCCAATGATCCCATTCATAACATACCTAATATTGTTCATGATCAACCTTCCATCTTTGATCAAGACCCCTTTTATGATCAAGAAGACCATGATGATCCTCTTAGCCAACTTTATGCATTCCATGGTCAAGAGCTTTCCACCTCACCCATCCATGATGCACAAACATCCACTTCCCTTGATGAGACATATGCCTCCCAAGCACACATAGAAGATCAAACAAATATCTTGGATCTAAGTGACCACAAGGCTAATCAAGATCCTAATGATCATCCATCACCCACTATTGACCCCATTGCAAGTCCTCCATCATATCCTGATGGTCTTTCCACCCTCATTCATGAATTTTCCTCCTTCGAACAACAACCATTATCTTCCCTTGCTTCATTTTCTCCATCCAATAAGGAACTTGTGTCTAGTGTTCCACCTACACCTAGTCCCATTGTCCATTGCATACTCCAAAACATGAACCACCAAGGTAAAGGTCTAGACTTTCATGAACAAGATATTTTGGAGCCTATACATGTCAAAGTCCCTCCAAACTCTTATGACCTTGGACCTACACCCCAAGGACAACAACCTAAAGATGTTGGTACTTCCTCCATGCATCCTAAGTCCACTTTCCATCATAAAGCCTATCATATCCCTAAGACATATGTTGCAATTCCACCTCCATCATCCTACAAATGTCAAAAGCATGTGACCATACACTTCCCTCCATCCACTCTACCACCATTGCTTCCAACTCCCAATATTCCTCCATCTAATCTACCTCCACTTCTCCCAACACCTAATATCCCTACCATTCAATCCTCTTATCCCTCCATCCATAAATACCCTAACATTCCTAATCATGACCAACAAATGCACACATTGTATAAACATGAAGCTTCCACCCATTCCACCATACCCATGGGATTCAAAAGCAAGAATTTCAATGCCTCTACCTATAAAGTCAAAAATCCTAAGGGTTCTCATGCCTTAGGACATCAATACAAAAATTCAAATCAAAATACATCCAAAAAAGTATATAAGCCCATACCTCCAAAAGTAAAGCCCAAAACTAAAATGGTTTGGGTACCTAAGAAAAAAGAAATCAAGTCAAATGAGGCATTCACATCACAAAATTCCCAACCATCCACTTCCATCCCACATTCTCATTCCATTCAAAAATCTAAAATTCCTAAAACCCACAAGAAAAATAAAAATCATAAAAATACTAAGTCTATGTGGGTACCAAAAACACTTTATCCACCACCTCCTAAGCAAACATCTTCATTGCTTCCTACACCACATCCACATCAAAAGCTTCAATGTTTATCACGGTGTGTGCAACCATTGGTCATGGTTCCCTTCCATTTCACAACGATCCCACATACCTCCACCTCCCCATCCTTCAACTACTATCCTACATATCTTCCCAATCACCTTCCTATGGTCCATGCTTTTGCATAAACCTTTCATCCATCCTTTTGCACAAGTCCTATTCAATCCACATCATCATCCACTATTCCCCATCCATTCTTGCATAAGCCTTTCATAATTTTCCATCTACCTAATCCATCCCTTTCATGTCATCCCTTACCAACATCTATGAGCATAATGAGATTTGACATGGTCCATGCAACGACATCCATCTAGTGGGACTATCACCTTTCATGCAACTAGACACTTGAGTCTCTCCCATCCATATTCCCCTTCTATCCAAAAGTCGAAAAAAGTCAAAAAAAAGTTAAAAAAAAGTCAAAAAGTCAAAAAAAAGAAAGAAAGTAAAAAGTAAAAAGAAATCCCTTCGTCCAACGGTGAAAACCTGGTAAACAGGCACCTTGGATAAGTACCATGATGAAAACCTAGCAAATAGGCGTCATGTGTAGGTTGATCTTCTATGTCACTTACACTTGGGGGCACAATGTCTTATCTATCCAACATATCCTTTTCATGTCTTATCATTTCCATCCTATCTACCATCTTTAGCCATCATACATACCTATCATATTGAGTCCATTCATCAACCCTTATCCTTTTGATCTTGATGAAGAAATAGGGGCAAAATGTTGAAACATGTCTTGGGTATCTCTTGATATATCCCATCCTTCCAAACAATCATATCATTATCCTATTGTCATAAGCTTTGTCATGAAAAATCCTAAGTATTGTACCTAGAATGGGGCATGTTATTCCTATGCGACATAGTCTTTGGAAATCACATCCTTTCTCTCCTATGATGCATACGTCCATTCCATTCACTATGACCTATCATTTCCATCCATCCATCTATCATGAGCCCTTTTCCCATCACCCACCCTTTCATCCATCAATCCCATCTATCTCCTTGCACCTAGACTTGGTTTTCCCCTTGTCATTGGTCTCTAGCACAAAGGCTACTCAAATTTTCATCCTTTGACACATCAAAACATTTCAAAAGTCCAAAAAAATCAAAACATTTCAAAAATCCAAAAAAATCAAAACATTCAAAAATCCAAAAAAATCAAAACATTTCAAAAAATCCAAAAAAAATCAAAACATTTCAAAAATCCAAAAAAATCATAAAATGTCAAAAATCCAAAAAAATCAAATATCCAACAAAAATCCAAGCAATAAAATCAATCCATCATCTCAATTCAAATCAATCCAATCATTCAACCATTCAACCAAATCAATCATCTTCATCAAATCCATTCATCCATACATCAAATCATCTTCAATCAATCCAAGCAATAATCCAAATGCACGTCAATCCTTAATCCATACCAATCAAGTCAATCAATTTTGTCAAATTATCCAATCACATTCTTTGGTCTTGATCCTTATCTTGTTGTAAACCTAATGAGTCAATCAATTATCATCATCCTTGTGTTGCTCTAGGGACATGCCGCTCCCCACAATGACAACACTATCATCATCATCAATCAATGAATCAATCAATCAACGGTTTACAGCTTGACAGGGACAATTCCTTGTTTGTTTTTGTATCATTTGTGCATGCTTGCTTGCTTGCTTGTGTGTGTTATCATTTTATCTTGCATTTGTTTCAAATCCGTATCATTCTAGCTAATATTCATATCTTGTGTATGTTGGAGTAGCTTTTTGCACTATCCTTTGCATCTAAGGTCATATCATACCTTTTGTGCATTAGGACTTTAATGCTCTAAGTCTATTTCCTCATACGTCTAGACAAGGTTGTATTATGCTGGGGCACAAGACACATCATCACCTTGGTCCTTATATCTTGGTGCATAACGTCTAGTGCTATATCAAACATCATGGTTGCTCATCTTTCATTGCAGCATAACGTATCATTCATCTCCTTCATCCACTTTCTATCTTGCATCATCCTATCTATCCTTATCATTTCATTTCGAGAGCCTACCCGTGTTTGTTCAACCCGCCTATCCTCTCGAGGGGGCATCATCATTCCATCATCATCCTATCTTTATATCATTATCCATTTTCCTCTATCCATACCTTAACTTCTTTGAAATGATGTTACTCGACACAAATCTCATCATCTCGAACATCATCTCAAAGAGGGGCAAAATGTAGACATCAAAAAATTGTCCTCTTACGATACCTTGTCACAACATTGCATTGTTTGGACACCTTGTAGCATGCTTTGCCCTAGGTACCCATGTCATCATATATTTAATTAAATAAATTTTATTTATTTAATTAAATTCATAATCATTTTCATCCATTCCTCTAATGTTAATTAAATAATTTATATTATTTAATTAATGAAATCATAAATTAACGTTAATTAAATAAATCCAAAATTTGTTTAATTAATAAAATCTTAAAAGGATCTTGTCGCTTTCTTTCCAAATTTGAACTCATGTGCATCTAATTAATTTATTTAATTAGATAATTCATCAATTATCCTTCTCATCTTTTTTAGGATTTATTTCCTTTGAAAGATAATCAAAATCTTTCTATATCTTTCACATCTTATCTTATCTTGTTTTAATTCCTTTAAAACAATAAATCAAAATCTTTCTATCTTTCGAAAATCTTATCTCATCTCGTCATATTTCCTCTTTTGTCAAAAATCAAATCATTATCAATCTTATCAAATCTTATCTCTGTCCACATCAAAAATCTATAAATCAAACCTTTCACAAGCCATTTGCATCGGATCTTCTTCAGACATCTGCATTCTGCCAAAATCATTCCTCAATCTTTCAATCCATCTCCATCATTCTTCATCATTGCATTGTTATGCTGCAGAATTGAGCAACCAACATTCCTCCATTATCAACCTTCAAAATATCGCATTCTTAGTATAGTATGCATTTACTTTTAAATCTCGTTCTTTAGTAGTCATTTTGTGGAGCTTAGCATACAAATCGGAGAGCTTTGGCAAAAATACTGGAGATAGAGGACAATGGGACGTCTTCAAAGGAGCTGCTGCATTGAGAGTTTGCTTTACTTTGTTTAATCAGTTTTCCTTTGATTTAAAGTTTCATTGGTGTGCTTGAATAGTATTTATTTCATTTTAATACACGCATATTTTTTTATCACACAGGATTTACTAGTAAACCATCACTTTTAAGGCCACATGGATTCTATTTTAGAATGTATATTTGTCTCCTTGGATAGGACTAAATATGCAATGGTAACTTGATATATATTTCACATTTGCTAAGACAACTATTGGAACCCTTGTGAATACCATCATCCCAACTGTAGGATCAAAACTCTTTAAAATTTAAAGTGAATATGACACTAAAATCATATTTCTCTCTTGTAGATTGGAAACATAATTTATTAGGATGTATATTTATGTGTACACTTGGTGGTTCTTCAAAAGAAATGAAGTATTCACTATCACTACCCACATTGGTGATGGTTATGTATCACTCAAGTTTGTAATGACAATTGATGGATAGTTCAGATGATCGGTACTTGGAGGATCATTTGGGTAGGTGAAGGTTGTGTTAAGTGCCTTGGAAACATTAACTCCACTACTACAAAGAAGCAATAAGTAATAATATATTGTGGCATCATATAGTAAGTCTAGATTTGATGCATGTTTTGGGTTTGCATGGCTTGATTCATATCCAAAGGGTGTAGCTAGATCTACAAATGCATATGTCATTGGAAGACCCTTGTTATTTGTAAACAACAACTGTAGGAAACATGGAAACACAAAATGAAGTTATATATTTCCAATTTCCAACAATCCTAAAGTATTTATTTAAATTTAAGCAAATGCTTTCAAGAATGAAATTGTTACTTGTAGTCATTAAAGGATATCTGATAGCAACAAGATTCCAATATGGATGTGTGTTCTTCAATAAAGCTAATATTGAAGACATGAAATGGATATGTCAGATATGGCATTATACTTTACATGACGTCCATCTGCCATGAGTTGGGTTGGTGAGACTACTCCACTCCAAGCTACCAATACATTGAGACCAGAATGCCAAGTATCATGTGTTTCACAGAGAAACTTTGACTATATCGAAGCAAGATGCAAATGGCTGGCTTCAACAACATGTGCCACAATACTACTTCATACCAATTGTAGGCAAGATAGTGACTTGTCTCCCACATGATACCGTATGATCAAATCAGGTCTTTAATGAAGATTCCTCATCTTTTCCTATCACATGTAACACACAATGTTCTCTCCATTATTCCTAGCTAAATGGTGGCCCTTGAACATGCGTGAGAGCCATTAATTTATTGTGATGCAACTTTTGCATAGGGGATACTATTGTTGGTGTGAATGGGGTTATTTCCTAACTAGTTATTAGTGAGGACCTATTCACATTATTATAAGTTTACTTAGGAGCTAATTTTCCTAGTTGTCATTTCTAGAAGTTAGTTATAATGGGGTCATGTCTCATTATTTACTTTTAGTTATTTAAGCATTTAATAATTCTCTCATGCATTTAATATTTTGCATTGAGGGTTTAATGCTTGTGTCTTAGGTTGTTATGACTTAGTTGTCTCATGTGATAGGATTAAGATACTTGTCATGATCTTGTCTAATCTTATCTCTTTCCTTTCCTATATAAGCAAGGATTCATATGTACATATCAATCATCCAAATCTCAGTTGAGTGTTGTGTAAGTCCAATATATCATTGCAATCTTCAATATTGCATATTGGCCACATCTTGCATCCATTGTTGCAATTTCATGTTCTTGCTTTTCCCTCTTGTGGAAGGTTGTTGGTTTTTGTAGACGATCCTAGAGGCTTGAGTCCTTGAGTGACTCAAACATGTTCTATGACCTATAGCTTAACTCCTACATGGTATCAAAGCTTCAGAGTTGCAAAACCCCTTCTCAAATCTAAGGGTGATTCGAGTCTAACCTTTTGTAGGGTGTATATTAGGGAAAAATGGACCCCACGACTATGTTTGGAAGGCCCATAAACTCCCATTTTCATATACAATACTTCATATCTTCATGCAGGAAATTTTTTTTTTTTAAGTCACGTGACTATCTTAAATTTGACAGCCAAATGACCATCTGAAAACACTGTGTTAAATTTGTTAGAGTAATAGGTTGTTTACTTAATTAATTTAATCATATTAATCAATTAATCAAGTCACCTTTACTTTATTTCACTTAAGCTAAACTTAGGCCCTTTAATAATTAATTATTCATCCTAGGGTTTTCACTTTAGGGTTTCAATCTCCTTTCTTAAGGATTGATCTCTTTGTAATTATTCAATTCTTGTTTATGAAATTTTTGCTTCAAACTTGCAAAGCACCTTTTTTATGTTTCAATATCTCTTCTACGTGACATGTTATTTGCTTGCAGGTGTCCACTAGGTTTTGTGAGGTTGGTTTATCAACTTCTACATGGTATCAGAGCTCCAAATCTAGAAGTTTCTTATTCCTTTTTTGTGAGATCTTCTCTTGAAACAATTTTTTAGTACATCCAAGATCAAATCAAACCTCTCCATTGAATCCAGAGCTGCCAGAATAGTCAAGTTTGACTTTTGTTTTGTCAAATTTGGCTTCTATTTGTCAGATTTGTGAAGGTTTCAAGAAAAGGGCTTTTTTGCCAGATCCAGGGAGTGTCTGATTTTTTAGGACATTTTGAGCCCAAATGAAACTCACCATTGTGCTCAGAAGGCCCAAAACCCCCTATTTCCATATATAATTTATCGATTTTGGAGAAAGTTACCTTGGGGGAAAAAAAATTACCTAGCAGGGGCCGTACAACCGCTTGCACGCATTCCAAGGTAAAATTACGTCATTTTAAAAAAAAAAATCATGTAGTTTTTAATTGTAAAAACGTTTATTTTTAAAGCTTTAAATTTAATTTTTTTTAAAAAAAACATCTTTGAAAACTTCTTTGTTTTTCGAAAAGAAAGGGGGGGAGGTACCTGTGCAAGGTACTGCGTAGGTCCATACCTACGTAGCCATGCACAAAGGTACCTGCACCCCATATGGGAAGTGATGGGGGTGGCCCACATGCCCCACACCAATAAAAAAAAATTAATTTGTTTATTACAAAAAAAAAAATTATTGTTTTCTTTTAAATATATATCTATATTAAAATAAGCTCCATTGGGAAAATACAACAATGGTCATTTGTCCGTCAATTTTAACTCTATATTTCTATTGCGATGGTCATATGGCCATCATTTTTTTTCCAAAAAACTATGTAATTTCCCTTTAAGAGCAGTTTTCTTCCATAGGCCATATCTTTTGCCCACAGTGTTGAAATCGGGAAAACGAGATATCATCGAAAAGAGGACTCAAAGCACTTTCCAGTGGTGTAGTTATTTTTTCAATATTTTTTTTCAAGTCCCTATTATTTCTAGTCAAATTTAAATATTCTTTTCTAGAGTTGCCTTTAGTTTTTTTGGCATAACTTTTGCATACAATGTTGAAAATGGGAAAACGAGATATCGTCGAAAAGTTGGGTCTGAGATCTTCACAGTGTTGTAGGTGGTTTCTAGATTTGAGCTTTTATTTTTTCCATAAATCCTTGTTCTCAACAATAGTCTTTTTTGGACCTTGTGGGCTCACATTTCATGTATTTATCATCTATAAATGCATTGAGATAAAGTTCATTTGTATTGCACCTATATTATGGGATCTTGTACATCACTTTGTGCCTTACTATACTCACACTTTGGTGCAAGGGCACCAAGTCCATTTTTTGTGAATATGGTCATGTGATAGGTTTTAGGGGTTTGGAGTCTTTTTTTCATGTAAATAAGGTCATAATAGACCATTCTTGATGTAAATGAGTCATGTTGGTTTCATCTTGCAAAAGTTGTCAATATGTTCAAATGATGTCAAAATGTAATATTGTAAAAATACAAAAAAAGGCAAAATAGAGAAGCCCAATGGTCATGGGGTTCAAATTTTGGTTGGAGTTGGTTGAATGAGTTATTTTTTGGTGTGTCAAGTTTAAAAAGGCCTTGGAAGGCTCAAGGCAGGGTTGGAATGTTGTATTTGAAGTTGAATCAATAACAATACATTGTTTTTCCTTGCATTTTACTTGTAATTTATTGTTGCAAACCTTTGTATGGGTATGTAGTGTACAGTAATGATTTAAAATCCCTTGACTTCAATGAAGGCCTAAGATAGTTTCATTTTTTTTGTGGTTTGGTTGAATTCCATAGAGATATCTGGCTTTTACAAGTATTTTTTTGTAGGTGGGTCTGTAAAACCCTGTTTGAGGGTTTGTGAGAAAACAAAATGCATTAAACACCCATTCCACCATTGTAATTGCTTGTAACTTGGTGGAATGGGTGCATTAGAGTATATTTAGGTGTTTATGGATGTTTCAAGAGCAGGGAAGGTTGTTGGAAGGATTTTTTATGTTGCCCTAGTTAGGATTTCAATGAGTTTTGGCTTAAAGTTGATGGCTACATGTTGGGTTTTTCTTTAAATTCAATGAAGAAGGTTGGGAGTTGTTTTGAAAAGCATGTGTAGACCATATAGGGTGTATTTGAAGAGTTGAAAAAGTGAAATTGGGCTTGCAACACATAGTTTTAATAAACCCTCATTGTGCAAGCCTAAATTGGCCTAAAGCAAGGGTTTGGTGATTTGGTGAACTAGTAGTTGTTTCTCTTGATAGAAATTGTTGTTTCAAAGCTTTTGAAACCTAGTTGAGGCCTTGCAATAGATATTTGTGTTTGGAAGAAGGTTTAGTTTTCTATTGCTTTGAGAAAGTGGCCTAATTGGCTTAAGGGGGCAGTGTAGCAACAATGATTTGGGGTTGATGGTCCAACGTGACCTTATGAAGTTTTAAGATATGTTATGTAAGAGGATAATGGGTGTATGAAACACCTTTTGGTTTCTCGATTGGAGGCCTTTCAAGAAAGTTGTGAAGGGAAAATAGGGTATGCTGACCTACTAGAAGAATATGAAGGAACGGAGGAATAAGGACAAGTTAGGGTTTTAAATATTGGAAAATTGTTTGAAAAGGTTTGAATTGTGATTGTTGGAAGTTTTCCTCCCTACTCTGGCTGTCAATTTTTTTCTAGCAAAATGTGTAATTGCCCTTTAAGAGCAGTTTTCTTCCAGAGGCCATAACTTTTTCCCACGTTGTCAAAATCGAGAAAACAAGATATCATCGAAAAGAGGACTTAGAGCACTTTCTAGTGGTGCAGGTATTTTTTGAAGATTTTTTCTTGGGTCCCTATTATTTTCAGTCAAAGTCAAATATTCTTTTCTAGAGTTTCCTTCAGTGTTTTCAACATAACTTTTGCATACGATGTCAAAAATGGGCAAACGAGATATCATCGGAAAGCTAGTTCTGAGATCTTCACAGTGTTCCAGGTGGTTTTTAGATTTGGTTTTTGGTTTTTTCCAGAAATCCTTCTTCTCATTTGTAGTCCTTTTTGGACCTTATGGGATCACATTGCATGTATTTATCATTTATAAACTCACTAAGATAAAGTGTCTTTGTATTGCACCTGTATTATGGGATCTTGCACATCAGTTTGTGCTTTACTGGATTTGCACTATGATATAAAGTTCCATGGGGGTTGATGTTTTCCTTTGTTTTTCCTTCATACCTTTATCATGCGTGTGTGCCTTGGTTTGCACACCCTTTATATATGCTTGTACTTTCATGTATGCACATTCAGATGTTCTTGGTTCTTTATCATGCACTACATTTAGGCATTCAATTTTAGTGTACCTGTCATACCTCTCCCTTGTCAGCATTATGGGGGGGTTTCTACTATTGGTGCTAATGCTTCCTTGGTTTCGCATTGTAGTGAGCTATGTATACAGTATTTGTTCCTATGTACTAGGCGAATGCAGTGGCTAGTTACCCATGCATTTTGGTGAGATGGAGTACTTACCATATGGACACTCTTGCATTCCTATTTCTGGAGGCGACCTTCTAGTTTTTACTTTATCAATTCTTCAAACTATTGGTACTTGTGCCATATGTATCTTTGAGTTCTTGATGTTTTCCTTGGTTTTCCATCAGATTCGAGTAGTGTCATTGGGGGAACTCATAAAGATTCGAGTCTTCTTGATCTTGATCATCATATGTTTCAATGGAGGTTCTTCTTTCAGCATTTCAGTAGTCATTCTACAAGAGTGTTTGCTACTTCTTCATGCTTCAATGGTGTTTTTTGCACCATCCTTTATTCTTATCTTTTGGGATAATTTCTTCTTGGTTGGAGGCTTCTTCATCCTTCACTCTTGTTGGAGGCTTCTTCAGTCCTTCACTCTTGTTTGGAGGCTTCTTAGTCCTTCACATTTATTTCTCTTTTGGAGAGGATTTTTTCCCATGAGGTTTTCTCCTTTTCTCTTGTTGTGAGAGATCTTTTACATTTGTACATGGGTACCTCATCAGGCCTAGTTGTTGGGACCCATCTTTGCTTTCATGCATTTATCCTTAGTTTTTTAGCTTCTCCCTAAGTTCAACTTAAGGGGGGTGTTAGAGTAATAGGTTGTTTACTTAATTAATTTAATCATATTGATTAATTAATTAAGTCACCTTTACTTTATTTCACTTAAGCTAAACTTAGGCCTTTTAATAATTAATTAATAATTAATTATTCATTCTATGGTTTTCACTTTAGGGTTTCAATCTCCTTTCTTAAGGATTGATCTCTTTGTAATTATTTAATTCTTCTTTATGCAATTTTTGCTTCAAGATTGCAAAGCACCTTGTTTGTGTTTTAGTATCTCTTCTACGTGATAGGTTATTTTCTTGCAAGTGTTCACTGGGTTTTGTGAGTTGGTTTATCAACTTCAACAAAATTTGACAATCAAATGACCATCATCTAACATTGTGTTAAATTTGGCATTTAGTTGGTCGTTGGTATTTAACATCTTAAATTTGATGGCCAAATGACCATCGTCTCACATTGTGTTAAATTTTGCATTTAGATGATCATCGTTATTTATTGTCTTAAATTTGATGGCCAAACAGCCCTCAGCAGGTCACTCAATTTGGACCCCTTCTCTGTTACCAATTTTTTTTTTGGAGGAAAACTTTGAAGGCTCATAACTTGGTCATACAAACTCCTTTTTTCAAGAATTTTTTTTTGATTTGGGGTAGAATTTCACATTCTTTGCAGTGGTGTAATTATATTTTGATTTTGGTGCCTGGTTTTTTCAAAAATTACAGATTCTCAAAGGTGTTGCTAATTCATTCTCATTTTCAAAACTTTTGGGGCTTCGTTCTTGCTCCTACACTAACATTTTTGAGTGATTTTTTTTTTAAAGTGCATAATTTTTCATGTACTTTCTAGTGGTATGATCATATCGATCTCATTTTTGTAAAAAAAATACTTTGAGATTGAGGCTAAATTTGGCAATCTGTATGCACTAAGATCAAGTCCACTTCACTATTTTTGGTAAGTGGCATCTATAATCATACTAAATATAAAGTGCCACAAATCATATTTTCCTGGGAGGTTTCATGATTGAGTAATTTGGAGAGGTAATATTTTTCCTTTGATGGCCTATGTCTCTTGATTGGTCTATTGTGTGACTAAAGTTGAGTTTAATATGGGCATCAAAAATCATTCTGCTGTAATAAGGTTAAATTTATGGAACTTTAAGGCTTGATGAGATTGAATCCTAACACATTGTAGGTGGCTTAATATTTTTCCATATCTTCATGGACTAGTTCCTAAACCTTCATCAAAATGGAAGAGAGTTGTGTGGGACATGAAAACAAAACATATCCCAGGAGTAATTAGTTTTAGTTGTGATATTGAGACACAAATGGCCACTGATGGTATTGAGATCCCTTGTGACCTTATGACCAAACTTTGGGAGATGTATGGAGACTCGAACGAACCTCCATTCCTAGAGGATCCTGTTACATATTGTCTTGTTCCACTTGCATATTTTTGACCTATTGATGATAAAACAATTGAAACACTTGCTCATTGGGAAATGTATGGTAATTTTTATGACACGTAACCTTCTCCTTCTCCTTCTCCTCCTATAGAGACATCTATTGATACTTCAATTTATATGGCTCCTAATCTAGATTTAGAGTGTTCGTCTTCTTCATCTATGAGTCAACATCTTGAGGCTAAGGGTTCTTGTAATCCAACATTGGAAAAAGAATCTAGTTCATCATGTTTTGAGGACACAATGGGGGATGGTAGGTGTAGTTGAATGACATGAATTGAGATATCATCTCCTTCATCTACTATTGTACTTGAGAATGCCTATGATTCCACAATTTTGGTTCCTTGTGATTTAGTGCAGCAAGACATTCATCGTCTTCTAGAGATAGCTACTTGGGATGAGTACTTGACAAACATTGCTAGTTTGTTTTGTGAATCTTGCATTTCAAATTTTGGAGATGCTATTGATTGCATTAATCTTCTCTTTGATGGAGATGATCCTCCTTCAATTGTTGTGAGGGAACACTTTGACCCTCTTGTTCATTCTCTACATGATCATTATTTGCAATTTGATGTGAGTGTGGATACTTTTGGACATCATTTTGAGAAGGATTCTTTGTCTTCAAAGGAGGTATATTTGTCTTTGGATTGTGTTCTACAATCGTTTCTAAGAGATTTTGGATTGTCTTCTTCAGTAGTGTGGCCTAGAATGCATGTTTGGAGAGTGAACTTTCAACATCGACATGGAGACATTTGAGCATTCTTCAGAGACATCATCCATCATCCAACTTCCTGACATCTTGCATAGCATCTTGGTTTTGTTTCTTCCTAAGGGGAGGAACATTGTTCAATGATTTTGGATCATCTTATACATTCAATGTCGAGCTTCTGCAATCATTGTAGGTGACTCAACATTGAGGGGGGAACACATGGTCTCTCTTCTACTTCTCTCTTATGGGGGGAATTTTTCCTTGCATGGGGTTTTATCCTTCTCATTCTTTATTAAGAGCATTTTGTTTTGTTTTCTATCTCTCTTTTGGGGAGGAGTTTTGTCACACTAGGTTTTCTCCTTTTCTCTATTTGTGAGAGATTGCATTGGATTTGTACATGGGTACCTAACATGGTCTCGTAGATGGGACTAATCTTTTTTTCATTTGCATAACAACTACACTCCTTAAGTTGTGCTTATCGGGGGGGTTGGTGTGAATGGGGTTATTTCTTAACTAGTTATTAGTGAGGACCTGTTTACATTATTATAAGTTTACATAGGAGTTAAGTTTCCTAGTTGTCATTTCTAGAAGTTAGTTATAATAGGGCCATGTCTCATTATTTAATTTTAGTTATCTAGGCATTTAATAATTCTCTCATGCATTTAATATTTTGCATTGAGGGTTTAATGCTTTTGTCTTAGGTTGTTATGACTTACTTGTCTCATGTGATAGGATTAAGACACTTGTCATGATCTTGTTTAATCTTATCTCTTTCCTTGCCTATATAAGTAAGGCTTCATATGTACATATCAATCATCCAAAGCTCAGTTGAGTGTTGTGTAAGTCCAATATATCATTGCAATCTTGAGTATTTCATATTGGCCACATCTTTCATCCATTGTTGAAATTTAATGTTCTTGCTAAATTCCCTCTTGTGGAAGGTTATTTTTGGTTTTTGCAGATGATCCTAGAGGCTTGAGTCCTTGAGTAACTCAAACATGTTCTATGAGCTATAGCTCAGCTCCTACAATATGGTATCAAAGCTTTAGAGTTGCAAAACCCCTTCTCAAATTTGAGAGTGATTTGAGCTTGACCTTTTGCAAGGTGTGTATTGGAGAAAAATGAACCTCACGATTGCATCTACAAGGCCCAAAAATACCCCATTTTTATATACAATACTTCATTTTTTTGTGTAGGAAAAAAATAGTTTTTTCGCATGAGTATCTTAAATTTGAGGGCCAAATGACCATCAGAAAACACTTTGTTAAATTTGATGACCAAATGACCATCGTCTAACACTATGTTAAATTTGATAGTTAGTCGATCATTGGTATTTGTTGTCTTAAATTTGATGACCAAACAGCGCTCAACGGGTCACTCAATTTGGACCCCTTCTCTGTTGGTAGTTTTCACTTTGGAGGAAAACTTTGAAGGCTCATAACTTGGTCATACCGACTCCATTTTTAAGCAATTTTTTTTATTTGCGGTATAATTTCATGTTCTTCACAGTGGTGCAATTAGATTTTGATTTTGTGGCTTTTTTTTTCAAAAATTGTAGATTCTCAGAGGTATTGCTTAGTTGTTTTCATTTTCAGAACTTTTGGGGCTCCATTATTACTCCTACGGTAACATTTTTTAGTGATTTTTTTTAAAGTGTGTTGGTGTAAATAAGTATTTTACTTATTACACTTTACTTAAGCTTACTTAGGGAATGCATATCATTATAGGTTGCACTTGTGACATTTATTTATTTGCATCTTGCATCTAGGTTTGTGCATATATTGAGAGATATGAGTTGGACACTTAGGGAAGTGTGTGTAAGAGAAATTCCACTCTTTGTGGTGTGATCTAGTTATCAGCTTTTTATCTCCACTTTTCATGGCATGATAATTCCACTTTAGGTGGGTAATCCACCTTTCATGGAATTATCTATTATTTCTTTCTACCTACCTTGGAGTTGATTGGGACACTTGTCTCATTCATGGCCCTTCATTGTGTCCTAGCTTGCCTTTATAAGCAAGCCTTGTACATGCTTGTAACTGTACATCTTCATGCATATTGAGAATACAATCATCATATTCTTTGATCTTCTCTCTCTTTTGTGCTATCTTTAGTCTCTTGATCCTATTGTTGCTTTTCATATGTTCTTACATGGTATTAGAGTGGTTGGAGGTTCTTTGGATAGCCATTATTGGGAGATCTTTGCACGTTTGAAGGTGGTCAAGAGGAAAATCTAAGGAGCAGCAACATTTTGATGTGTCCTAGACTAGATCTAACCTCAAATTCAGATTCAGAAGGTTGTTTTTAGTAAGGATAGCCTTTAGTTTCGTCAAAATCGGACATCGGGAGCTCTAGATCCAAAAAATTTGCCAATTTGGGTATTTTTTCAATTTTTTGAATTTTTCTATAGTTCTACAAAAATATCAGTTGAAATTTTTTGAAATTTTTTTTTTTTAAATTTCAATTTGTTGATTGTAAAAGTTTTTTATTGAAAAATCAAAAAAAATTATTTCCAAATATATTTTTGAAAAGTTTGTAAAAAGTTTATAAAAATTAAAAAATTGTATTGGCCATGGTACACAGCACCGCACCATGAAGGAAAGGCTGGTGTGTACCCATTGGCTCTACCACCATCCGCCACATGGCCTATTGACGCAGCCCCCACACACAATCCATCAATGGCGACAAAGAAATCCAATCGGGTATTCGCAGCGGCCGACAAAAGTAGTCCACCAATGGCCCCTCTTCCATCCACCCAACAAGTAGCCGAAAATGTCTCCCACCGGTAGTGGTCAATTTTATAAACTTCAGCGGGTGTTTTTTATTCCGGCATCCTCCTCAACGGCCGGTAAAAATTTGGTGATCACTTTGCAGAGCCAGCAATCATCAATAAATAATTTGGTGATTCTAAAGATTCTAGTGGACCTTGAGCATATTTTCTCATCCTTTGAGAATATTCTGGAATAGGTAAAGTATATTCCGGCCAAGAAAAAGTATATACGACAATTGGCAATTTTCGGCTGACAAAAAGAAGCCATCAAATTCAAGCTCATATAGACTCCTAACAGCCAAATGATCGTCAAATTTAATCACATACATCACTGACGTCAGCATCACATCAACGATGACGTTAGTGTGCTTTTGGAGATCTTGGACCCTCTCTAATGGAGTTTTCAATTTTGTAGCTCAACTTCACAGGCCCATATCTTGCTCATTTTAGCTCCTTTTTCTGAGCAATTTTTTTTATTTGGGATAATTTTGTGTACTTCACAGTGTGTGTGTTTCTAATTTTGGTGGATATATTTTCAGAATTTTTAGTTTTTCAACATTGTACCTATATAATCCTCATTTTGCAATGAGGCTTCATACAATTTACGAACTCCTTTACAAGTGTCATTTTTTTTAAAGTGCATGATTTTTTGTCTACTTCTTGAATCTACAATCAATTTGAAGCGATCTTGAGTGGATTTTGTACTTTCAGCATATGGTCATTTTTTGGCCTATTTGGCACTTATATTGCATAGATATGAGTCAGGTCTTTGCTTCATGTTCTAGTCTATTCTCTATTTGCGGCAAGTTGTAAATCAAAATATAAGTCCACTTAGCCAAGTTGCAAGTGGCCTATTGTACACACACTACATTATAAAGTGCCAAAATCATCTCTTTTTTTTGGGGGGGGTACTTTGATTGAGTGAATTTAGGGGGGTGTCTCTTGTGTGATTGTGCCTATTTTCTCTCTTTTTTTCTTTCATTCCATCATGGGTTCATCTAAAGTTCCACTCTTAACTACACATAATTATGCTACATGGAAAGTACGTGCATGGAGTAAACTAATGGAAAAAAGGTTTAATTTATTACATTGATGGAACCATAACTGCACCTTTGGATCCTAAGGTAGATCCAACTGCATATATGGATTGGATCACTAAAAATTCTATGGTATTGGGTACACTTAGAAAGTTCATTTTAGATGATCTCATTTTCCATGTTGATAAATGTACTACAGCCAAGGAAACTTGGGATAAGCTTGCTACTTTGTATGGAAAGGTTGATAAGGTTAAGGGATAAAAGCTTGAACATGATCTCCTAAGCCTTGATCCCAAGGATTTTGACACCATTCAAGATTATTTCACTAAGGAAAATGAGCTAAGAGCACAACTAAAAGATTGTGGTATTGAAAAAGAGGATGATCAATTGGTCTTCAACTTGTTGGACAAGCTTCCAGTCGAGTATACAGCCTTTGTTTCTAGTTTTCAAACTCAAAGATTGACAATTAGCAACTTCACATCACCATCTTTTGAGGCTCTCACAGATCTTTTGATTCTTGAGCAAAATAAGTTGATGAAAATGGGCATTCTCAAGTCTTCAACTTCAAAAGCATTGGTGGTCAATCATGGAAACACAAGCAAGGCAAAGGGAAAGGCCAAAAGTAATCTTCACCAAAGCCACAAGGAGAGAACAAACAATCCACTCCTCCACAACAAGGCTCATCATCATTTTCTTGAAATAACAACAATTCAAGCAAGGAGAAACCACCATATGCATATTGCAAAAATTTTGGTCATGAGGAGCATCGTTGTCATGTTAAGCAAATTGATGAGTTGAAAAACATCCTCAAGAAGAACAACATCAACTTGCCAAATGCATATCGGGAGAAGGACTCATCTCCTTCCACTTCTACTTATAGGGGAAAAGGAACAACTCTCATGGAAACAACATCAAGCTCATCTCCTTCATCTACATCATCTCAATATGAGAAACATAAGGGGAAAGCATTTCTTACAATTGCAAATTCCAATTCAAATAGGTGGATCCTTGATTCAGGAGCTTCACATCATATGACTTCTTCCAAGGATATGTTCTCTTCATTTGATTCTTGTTCATCACCACCCATTTTAATGGCCAACAACACTTCTTTGGCAGTTTGTGGGAAGGGGTCTATTTACATTGAAGGTGGGGCATTTAATGATGTTCAATGTGTGCCTACTTTGTCAAGGGGTACAGGAAAGAGTGTAGAGTCCACACTAGATTCTATCATTGTTCAAGATTTGCATAGCAGGGCTCTTGTTGCAATTGGGGAGGTTGATAATCATTCTTAGTTCTACACCTTCTCATATTTTTCTCCTACTAATGATTTAGTTCACCCTAGTATGGACACACTTGAGGAGAATGAGTATGGTTACTTGAATCTTGGAGTGCTTACTACTCCTAAGGTTCTTGAGCCTATTGTTGAAATTCCATCTCCTACATTGAATGATGCACCTAATGATACTTGTGTTTCACCAATTTCAATGCCTTGTGATTCAATGCAACAGTGCATACCTTGTCTTCTAGCAGCAGCTTCATGGGATGACTACTTAACAGACATTGGCAGCTTGTTTGTGGAGTCCTACATTGAAGATTTGGGAGACACATTTGATTACTTACATCTTCTCTTTGATGAAGGTGATTCTTCTTTAGTTGTTGTGAGGGAACACTTTGACCCTCCTCTACATGACAAGTCTTTCGAGGTTGATGTGAGTGTGGATGCATATGTACAACAATTGGAGTAGGCCACTTTCTCTCCTAAGGAGACACTTGCATCTTTGGATTATGTTCTACCTTCATCCTTGCTAGATCTTGAGTTTTTTTTTAGTGGATGGGAGTGTTGTTGCAAAGGGTTTCTCACAAGTTCTAGGAAGTGACTACACTGTGACCTTTGCACATTCCCTTGCAGCTTCACATGGTTTGGGAAAGGCATCTCTCAGCATCACTGTAGGGAAATTTGAGTAGATTTCAAAGACTCCTTACATTTTGAGGGTTCTTCCTTCACTTGTGGATTGGGGAGACTTCATTCATGCACCTTTGGTATTGTTTCTTCCTAACGGGAGGAATGTTGTTCGACACTTTTGGAGCAGCTTCTTCATTCCTTCTTGAGCATCTTCCATGGGTGAACATTGTACATTGAGGGGGGGCTACTTTGTCTCTCTTCTTCTCTTGTATGGGGGGGACTTTTTCCTCACATGGGGTTTTGTCCTTCTCATATTGTGTTCATAGGTTTTTATATTTCATCTCTTTTGGGGGGTAGTTTTTTTCCCACTGGGTTTTTCTATCTTTACTCCACTTGTGAGAGATTGCATTGCATTTGTACATGGGTACCTAACATGGCCCAGTTGTCGGGACCCATCTTGCATCTTATCTTGCATGGTTAGCTTGAGTCTTCATTCCCCAAGTTGCACTTAAGGGGGGGTGTTGACCAATGTTAATATGTATTTTACTTATTACACTTTACTTAAGCTTACTTAGGGAATGCATATCATTATAGGTTGCACTTGTGACACCTATTTATTTGCATCTTGCATCTAGCATCTAGGTTTTTGCATATATTGAGAGATATGAGTTGGACACTTAGGGAAGTGTGTGTAGGAGAAATTCCACTCTTTGTGGTGTGATCTAGTTATCACTTTTTTATCTCCACTTTTTGTGGCATGATAATTCCACTTTAGGTGGGTGATCCACCTTTCATGGAATTATCTATTATTTCTTTCTACCTGCCCTGCACTTGATTGGGACACTTGTCTCATTCATGGCCCTTCATTGTGTCCTAGCTTGTCTTTATAAGCAATCCTTGTACATGGTTGTAATTGTACATCTTCATGCATATTGAGAATACAATCATCATATTCTCTCATCTTCTCTCTCTCTTTTGTGCTATCTTTAGTCTCTTGATCCTATTGTTGATTTTCATAAGTTCTTACAAAGTGCATCATTTTTCATGTACTTTCCAATGGTATGATTGATTGATCTCATTTTTAGTAAAAATTTTACTTTGAGCTTGAGACCAAATTTTGCAATCTGTATGCACTAAGATCAAATCCACTTCGCTCTTTTTGGCAAGTGGCATCTATAATCAAACTAAATATAAAGTGCCAAAAATCATATTTTCAAGAAGTTTCATGATTGATTAATTTGGGGGGGGGAATCTTTTGCCTTTGTTGGCCTGTGTCTCTTGATTGGTCTATTGTGTGACTAAAGTTGAGGAGTTTAATATGGGCATAAAAAATCATCCTGTTGTAATAAGGTTAAATCGATGGAACTTTTAGTCTTGGTGAGATGGAATCCTAACACATTGTAGGTGGCTTAATATTTTTCCATATCTATATGGATTGATTCCTAAACCTTCATCAAAATGGAAGAGAGTTGTGTGGGATATGAAAATAGAACATATACTGGGAGTAATTGGTTGTAGTTGTGATATTGAGACACAAATGTCCACTAATGGTATTGAGATCCCTTGTGACCTTATGACCAAACTTTGGGAGATGTACTAAGACTCAAATGAACCTCCATTCCTAGAGGATCTTGTTACAGATTGTCTTGTTCCACTTTTAGATTTTTGACCTATTGATTATAAAACAACTAAAACACTTGCTCATTGGGAAAGTTATGGTAGTTTTGATGACACATGACCTTCTCCTTCTCCTCTTATAGATATATCTATTAAGACTTCAATTTCTATGACTCCTAATCCAAATTTAGAGGATTCATCTTCTTCATATATGAGTCAACATCTTGGGGCTGAGGCCTCTTGTAATCTAGCATTGGTCTTCTTTTGGGCTGAGCTGCTTCATGTCTGTATACTATTGGCTCAGTTGTTTTGGCCTTTTGTGAAGGCTCAGAAGTGGGTGAGCGATTGGCTTGTTGTTGGGTTTTTTTCTATGGAAACCCAGATGAGTTCTTATATGAATGTTGATAAGGTGAACTTATGGTATTTACTTGAGACTCTTCTCCTTGTCCACAGTTTACTTTTGGTGTAGTGTTTACCAAATGATGTTATGGACCCAATGCACTCAACATCAAAATAACCCTTATTGCACAAGGGTGCACACCTACATATCAGGATAATCATTCATCAACTAGTTACTATGAAAACCTTGCACATGGGCAAAGAACAAGAATGTCACTAATGATGGTGTCATTGATTCTGAAGTTATTATTAGTTCCCCAAGGAAAAACACACAATCATATCAATAATTGCAAGTCAATAACAAAAATAGCACACAAGCCAACACATCATCACAACAACCCAACAATCAAGTGGTCAACAACCTGAATACTCAAGGGGGACCACCTAATAGAGCCCTCAAAATGCTTGACATTTTGAGTCTTTTATGCTTGTTATTCACATATCAAATGTACCCATCATCAGGGTTTAAGGGTTTTATTTGGTTAGTCTTGTCTTCAATTCTTCATCCTTAAGCATTCTAATTTCACGTTGATTGGTTTTCCTGGTTGTCGGTCTCTTTAGTCATCTTTTAAACCATCAACATACATCTATTACTGGCCCCAAAGTCTTAAGGTTGTTGGTCATATTGATTCATCCTCACGACAGGTTTTAAATTTTGATTTATTAATTAAGTCATTAACTCATGAGGGTGTCTTTCTCGTCGGCCTAGTCCAAGCCCCTTTTATAAATAACTTTGTTTCATGCGTAGGTTGAATAGTTACCAGATCATGGGGCTCCATCTGGGTCATTCCCCATTCGCTCGCCCATTTGAAGTGCATACAAGTTAAATGTTGCGAGGTTAGTGAGATGTCGCCATGTGTGAGTGGCCCCACCCACTGTGTCACATCTCAACGCCTAGAACCTTGAGATCAACGGCACCAATAGAGCGATGAAAGGTGATCACCACCATTCCCCACTAGCTCACAGAAATGAGATGCAATCTCTTTAAGAACGATGATACTTGCGAGAAGCTGCCACGTATACTCTGCAAATGCAGGAAAGTGGAGCCCACAAGTACACAAGAATGTCTCGTTAGCGAATTCCTATTGGCCATTCATCTGAGTTAGATCAACGAGGAAAATTCAAACAATCTTGACTCGATTAGAGTCGTTCAAGAGATCAAACTCAGTTGTAAATCAATGGCTCATATTCAAAAGTTGCAAAGTACACCCGTTGCAATTCTTTTGCTTCGCATGAGTAAGCATTAATGGCGGAAGTGACCTGATAGCCTCATTCAATCTCTATCAAAAAATTTGTGCGGTCGATTCTTGCTCACTTGAGAACTAGAGATGTGTCCTAGACAATATGAGGAGCTGATAAATGAATTGCAGAGATTGTACTAGCTGGCAATAAGGCTAGACACAATTGAAAGCAATATGTACCATAAACACAAATTCACACCTTTTCAATTTTCTGAGTTAGGGTTTTCTTTTATTTGTTTTAAAATGAATGTGTTTGTTTCTTCTACTTTCATTGTTTTAAAATTAGGGTTAATTTGTGTCTTTAAAAATCCTCAGCCCTATAAATTACTAAAATTAACTCTTGTCCAAAGCCATAAATTGCAATTAGGAGTCAAATAGTAAATCTCCTCTGCTAGAATTTTCTTTGTGCACACAAACCCATGGCTCCCAAAGCATCTAGTGCTTCTTCTTCTTTCACCCATCCTAGAACCCTATCTCAGGATGTTATCAATTTACTACCCCAGTCTACTAGTAAAAAACCAGAGGGAAGGGCTTTGTTTCGTGGCTCAACTATGAAGGAGGGTTTGATTGATAAGGCATGTTTCATTAAAGATGTCGAAGTACCTTATATTGGGTAGCAGATATTTCAACATTGGTTTGGGAATAGAAATCTCAGGTCTCCTTTTAGTAACCCATGGGATTTGAATATGGGAAAATTGATTGTCCCTAATGTGTGCATGGATGTGGACCTCTTGAAGGATATTGCATCAAAGTATGATCCAATTTCTAGGGTGGTCAGAGCATATGATGGGGTGGTGATTTTAAAAGTAACTTGTGAAGAAATTGAAAAGGTGTTTGACCTACATGAAGGGAATTCAAGTATGCGTCCTTTGAATATGGATACAATCGTAACAAAATATAACAACACCAAGGTATTCATTAGGTCAAGAATGTTTCCCTCACACACTGCAATAGTTGGAACTGGGAATCAAAGGAGAAAGGTCAAGATTGGTGATGGGGAGCTTGTACCCTTCCCAATGAGCTATTTTTCCAATTATTTCAAAAAGACTATTTTCTACCAAATTGTAGGTGCATATCCACTTGGTACATTACAACCAGAGTACAGTTACCTGGCTGCACATATGTAACACCCATCGTAGAGTATGATTTATGACTATGGAACCTACTTGGCTAATTGTATCCATGAGGGCTTAGTTGAACTAAAAGGAGGAAAACAGTGGGTGAAGTTCTAGTGGTATTCATTGTTGATGCATATATTTCTGTACAACAGACAAAAGGTCTTTGAGAAGGTGATTACATTAGAAAGGAAGAAAGATAATGTTGATTTTCCTATTCAATGTTGGACTCGTATCTTGGACAAAGATGATAAGAAGTATAATTTTGTTATGTTTATAAATGCTTTTGCATCCAAGATAAGAAATGCTCTAGTGTACTGACCACCTAGGATTCCCAAGGAAATCCATGAGTTCTTGAGACCGAGGGAGCTAAGGCCAGATTTGAATTTGAGTCACAATTGGGGAGATTTTATTTTATATCCTGATAAAACAATTCTCAAGGTATATGGTAGTAGCTTAGGCCCACATGTTCTGCCTATAGAGTTTCCCCTAAGAATAGGTTTTCTTGAAATCATGAGGTAGTTGGGAGCTGCACAAGAAGCACATATGCCTAAGTTAGCAAGGAAGGGGTCCTTCTTCCCAGAGTGGATTGTATTTGTAGATTATGTTGTGACTAAAGGAGGATTGAAAGGAATAGAACAATTGCTAGCTCCTTATGAACTACTAACTGTGGATCCAAGGAATCATGATCCAGAAGGTTTCATAAGCAAACTTAAAAGTGATAAGAAATTGGGTAATTTTGTGCATACTTTTAATTTCTCAGAGGATGTCATCAGGAATGTTGTCGACATTGATGAACAAGATGAAAGAAAGGTAAAGTACTTGGCTTATAGAAAGATGGTAGAAGCTAGGAAGAAGAATAACCCTCAATATGACCCGCTACCAAATATACAAGGTGATTTCAATAGGGCTATGTATGTCATGGACAACTTTGAGAATGTTGTGGGTGTTTTAAGAGAGCAGTGAGAGGTTCCTGATAAAGGAAAGGCAATGGTGGTTGAGGAAAATGATGAAGTACCACTAGAAGAAAGGCCTACATATCAACCACCCAAACAGTTGAGGATTTATTCCAGGAGGAAGAAGGTATCAAGTGAAGAAGGGAAATCAAAAACTCTTGTCATCTTTGAAGAACCAATAGCATAATCTCACAAGAGTGCAGTTCCAATTTCTCCTACATAGGACCCTTTGCCTATAATTGATCTTGATTCACCTCCTGAAAGTTTTTCCCCTCTGAGCAACCACCTCAAAAGAAGCAAAGGATTGAAGCAAAAGGATCGGTTGATTATTTTGATACAGACGAAGATGATATCTTTGTCAGTTTTGAAGAAATGTATATTGGAATGCCTCCTCATGAAGGAGCGGTTGCTTCAAGTTTGGGATAGAGCATCCTCATATTGGGGAAACTTGATATTTGTGGGTTAAATATTGTAGACGACTTGAGAGTAGAGGCCAGTAAAGAGTTTATGGAATATGATGCTTTTATTGAAACTTCGGCATTCCAAGATTTTTGGTGGAAGTCCAAAGTTGCAAATTATGCACAAAAGGTGGTTGTTGAGAGGAGTTTGCATCCTGAAGCACCTGAAAGTTTCATTGAGGTGAATTTAAGAATATTTATGAAGAATGAATTTAAAAATATTAATGCCCAAGAAGGCAGAGAACTTGTGAAGAAAAGTGGTGTAATGTTGTTGCCAGATTGGAACATTGTTCATGCAATTGTTTTGGATGCTATAAGAAGGGATGAGAGACCTCTAGTACAAATAGAGGAAGAGTTAGAAATGGAATTTAGAGGTTCAGATTTTAGTGAGGATTGGGATGCATTAGCAATATGGTCACTATCTCTAGCTTCTAAGAAACCAGCATTGGCAGAACCATTAGAGCTTAGTGGTAAATTGATTATGAAAAGGGTTGCTAATACTCCAGCTCTAGAAGCTGCAAACATGGTTGTAAATGTTGCCAGGTTCACCCGGTTGACTATGGAGGGTCTCACTTTAGAAAGAGATAATCTTAGAGCTAAATATAGTGATCTCCTGAAGGAATATGATACTAGCCAACAAAAGGTGGCTACATTATAAACTAAATTGGCATTCTATAAGCAAAGGGTAGAGATGCAAATGGAGTAGGGTCAACCTAGATCAAGCCACCCATTCTTAGTTTCTCCTATGACATCTATGCAACATTCAGTTTATAGTCAGTCCCTAGCAATAATACCACATGATCAGGGACAAGGGTCAATTGCAGAGGAGGAAACAAATAGACCAAGCTCTAGTTCATTTGACAGAGATCAATTGCTTTTGCAAATAGAGGTACATAAAAAGTTTTTAGAGAAATTCCAGGATACCATGTATGAGAACATATAAAAGGTTGTTGGCATTGATTTAAGACATTTGAACAGAAGGATTCAAGATAGAATCAATAGTGTGCATGACAATTATGCTCTCATGTTACGTGCAATGAAGTTATCCTGAAAGGATAATATGTTGGCCATACCAACCTTAAACAAATGGGTCTCAAGATTTGAAAATTTGAAGTTGATTTTAGTGGGAGCTGGCCAACATGAAGATAAGTACCCTATTGTAAAACCAGTTTGTGAATTTGTGAGTGAATTGAGTGAGCAAAAGTTTCAAGGATATGCAGCTCCACTTGAACAGAAGATAATAAAATTGTTATCTTTATACACTCACATTGATTTAGAACCATTTCCAGATATTGAGGTGTCTAATAATGAGGTGAAACCATTGCATATATGGAAGAAGGAACTAGATGAGGTAATTAATGCTTGGGTTGGAGAAATATGCAGGGAAGCTAATATTAATGTCTTCAACAACACCATGGAAAGGCTGACGTTTCTTATCAATTTTTTGGAGGATTTTGATAGGGAGTCTAATGTAGTTGGAACCAAATAGTCCGCTTATAGGAAGACCATGGACAAAATTATGGACTTTGAATGGCCATTGGAGGAAGAGTATCAAGAATGGGTAAGTATGTATGTTGGAAATTTTGGTTTGGATTGAAGTGTGAAACATATACTTGGTCAAGTATTGTACAGGTCTAGCCATAGAAATTACAAGTGTATAAAACATATGTTTCACTGAGGATTTGTGAATTATTGGTGATGTGGAATGCTGACTCATTTCAATCCACATCAGTTTTTCATTTTGCTTGATGATATCAAGGTGTTGCAGTGAAGATGTTTATTCTTTTTGACATGTGCTTTTGAAGAAAAAGTTAATCCTCTTAGCAAATGTAAATGAACTTTGTCTTGTTTGGTTTCCCTCTGTTTTGATAAATGCAAATATAACTGAATTGGGGAATCTGTCTTCTTGCGGTCCAATCCTATAGTGACATGTGTACACTTGGCCTTAAGCTTGTTTTTCTCCCTTACTTCATAAAAGGGAATTCAAGGCCATTTGTATCGGTCTTTTGTTGAATATTGGAGCTGTATTGTGAGAATTGAGAACACGGAGATAATATGTTCAGTCTTTATCAAATGCTTTGAGTCTAGGCAACATATTTTGTTAAATGTATGGTTTTTGGATATATCAGAATGATAATGGATATTTTCCAAGTCTATATTCTCTCCATTTTGATTATGTATTCAAATTATTAATGAAATATTAATCAGAGATCATTTCATTAATTGTCATCATTTCATACTTTGATATGTGTTTTTATTTTAGCTCTTGTTCACAGAAGAAGTTAAATTGTTTGAATCAAATCATGAATTCTTATGCATGATCTGGGGATATGATAAGCAGTCTTTAGAATTTGGTTACTGGTTTGTGAATTGCTAAGTGATATTGCATAGATCTTGAATGTTCAGAATTAAATACTCCTTATATTTCAATTTGCTTAGAGTCCTAGCCTAGAGATAATGGCACTGATCACAAATCATTTTATTATTTTCATGACCCCAGTTTCCCAACTTGAGAACAATCTTTCAAAATAATCACAGATCTACTTTTAAATTGTGGTGTTTGTATCATCTTGGTATTCTCAGCTTAAGGTGTGTAGTTTGTTCAAGGAATTTCCAACTCCTTGGTGAATTTCAACTTATTAGTTATGAATGAGAACATATATGCTTAAATACATACAATGTACATGTGAATTGTCTCAAATAATAGTATAATATACAATGTGGGATTACCCTCCCGGGTTTTGCAGAGCCCGAAGTGCAGGAGATAAAGCAATTGATGCCATATCTCGTCAGTTGGCCACTTGTCTAGCAGATATTCAATAATTGAGCTTGGCAAGCTCATAGGTTCCTATTATGACCTGATTGGTTCATTGTGCAAACAACCAACACCACCCCCAAAGAACAAATATCCCCCTAAACAAAAATACACACCACTTGGGGAACCGATCAAATATGTCATGCAACAACTGGTACAAGCAATTCTCATCAAAATTCTTGTTTATGAAAATTATTAAGAGGCTCTGGTTAAACCAACATGGTAGAACGAGAAAAATCTTTGTGATATTCACAAAATAAAGGGACACACAATAGCTAGCTGCATGTGACTTAAAAATTTGATTCAGGACCTTATTGATGACAAAACCATAACCATTGAGCAACCCACAGGGAATCAAGATCTTAAAATATACATGAATCCAATACCCGATCACAACAAGGGAAACAACAATGGTAAGGAAAAGTATAATAATGTGAACCATGCTTACGACCATGTTGTGGCATCCTTAGATGAGTCGGTCACCGTTGTCAATATCAAAAGATTTAGATCCGACTATGGAGTCACCACATGTGGTAGCAGAATTACCATCCCAAGACCATCACAACCACCCAAGGCATCCACCACCAATCCAAAGTCAATCCCCAATGGTTATAATGTCCTAGATCAACTAAAAAATACCCCCACTTAGATTTCCATCATGGAATTGTTAAAAATATCACCTACACATAGGGAAATCCTAGGAAAAGCACTAGCCACATCCTCCATTCCAATGGATTGATGTAGACTAGTTCCAAGCTATGGTCGAACATATCACCACACCACATCTCCTAACATTCTCAAAACAAGACTTCCCAACTTAACCATCTCATAACCGCACACTCCATCTTGAAGTCTTAGTTCATAAGAACAAAGTCAAATGAGTCTCGATGGATGGGGTGTAAGGTTGAATATTTTTACTCTCAAGCTAATAAAGAATTTGGGATTCTTCAAAGATTTCATTGAGAAATGTAAGGCTATCACTATCTAGGAATATGATGATCAAGAACGGGTGTCTCAAGGCACCATTCAACTCCCTATTCAAGTAGGGTCAGCAATCATGGAAACTACATGCCAAGTCCTTGACCTTGAACTCCCTTACAATATCCTCCTGGGGTTCCCATGGATCCATGGGATGCAAGCTGTAGCATTCGCATTCCATCAATGTGTTAAGTTTCCTTATCAAAATCAAGAAGTCATAGTCCATGGTGATCTTGAACCATTTTATTACATATTGCAAGAATCTGGAGGCCAAGTACTACAAGATCCTTCAAGTCCCAAAGAATGATGAGAGACCCACATCTCTGTATATAGACCCATCTACTCTAGCCTCCACTTATGAGACAAAGACACCCTCCATTTTGGACATCTCCGATATTAAAGTGATTATCCAAGATAATGGGTGTGGGGACTATAAAATGAAAAAGAGTGCCTTTGTAATAGAAGAGTTACCTCAATATCCTAGATCTCGTGGGCAGCCTTAACCGATTGACACACCATCTCAAACCTTAAAAGCAGACCCCTCCAGATTCAAAAGCTAGGGGAACCTAAGCTAGGAAGTGGTAGAGAAAAAGGATATATCAAGTCTGCTATACCAAGATTAAAGGCACATACCTGATCTTCCCATGGATGATGACAAAAAAGGACTACAATTAGTGCTTGGCATGGGCTACAACAAGAACAAGAAACTCGGAAAAAATGACAATGGCCTACTAGAACCTATCATTGTTGAGAAGTGCCTTAAGAATCTTGGCCTTGGATGTACCCCTCGATAACCATACATGGCAAAGGTACCTCGGTTAAAAAATTCAAAGCTCCTCCTCAGTTACCGGTATCCATAGGTCTACCTCTAGATAACTATACCTTTGATATAACCAATGTGTGTGAAAAGGACCCCATCACTAACCTACCCATGTTATTTGAGGATTCCTCCCTCTTTATGATCAATACCCTATCTTTCGGTCCAAGTAACCAGACCAATGAACTAAAAATTTTCTACCCCCAACTCATCGATTATGACCAGCAAGGACCACCGATCTTAGACACATTCGAAAATGATGAGGCTCTCTCAGAATTCATGGGGTTGTGGGATACTCTACCATATGGAGATCATAAAGTAGGGTTTGATATTAAGCTAGACACACATTCATACTATGGGGAAACGATTGAATCCCTCAGTCGCAAAATAGAAAATCTAAGAGTAATATCTAGGTTTTTAAGTGAAAACCACACTGTGGCACTTTCTGACTTGAAAATAGTAAAAAAAAAGGATGTATTTGATGGTGACCTCTCTAAGGCACAAAGGATGAGGGATTCAATCTTCCTCTTAGTGTTATTCAGCAAGAAAAATCAATAGTCTTGGAAGATAAATGTAATCTAGTCAATCTAGGAACTAAAGAAACACCACACATCACCTTCTATGCAAAATCACTTTTGACTGAAGAACAAGAACTTCTAGCTACATTTCTAAGAGAAAGAAAGGTAAAATTTGCATGGACCTATGCTGGAATGCCTAGTATTGATCCAGAAATTGTGGTTCATCATCTAGTCGTCTATCTAGAGGCAAAACTAGTAAGACAAAAGTTGAGAAAGATGCATCTACAAATAGAATTATTGGTCAAACTTGAATTACAGAAACTCCTGGACACTAGTTTCATATGACCAACTGATTATCCATAGTGGGTTTCAAACCTTGTACCTATTTATAAACCCATTGGGGGCATTTGCATCTGCACTAACTTCAAGGACCTAAACAAAGCATGCCCTAAGGATGATTTTCCTCTTCCACATATAGACATGATTATGGATATGATGATAGGGCATGAAATGCTATCATTGATGAATGGGTTTTCAGGGTACAATCAGATTATGATAGCTAAGGGGGTAAGTGCACCAAGATGGTTCCCAAAAAGGGGGCTTAAGTGGCCACTTTTTTTCTAAAATTAGGAAATACTGACCTTGGACGTGAAATTGAGGATAGTTACACTCAAAATTTTGAGATGGAACAAAAACAAGGTGTTGTCAATTAGATTGCACCTAAATGCTTGAATGATTAAACCCAGCAATCTGTTGAAACATGGGAACTATATTTAGGCTGTGGGTATTCCTATGGCAAAGATAGAGCTCCAGATTCTAGGCTGGTTCCTATATGATAATCAATTAGGTACTTGAAACTTTGATGGGAAAAAGGAAAAAACTTAATCTAATGCAAAACTAGAAAAGTTGAATTGCGGTGATGCACCTATTTGATTTAAGAAAATAGATTAACTCACAACTGATTCATCATGAAGCTTACTTTCACAACTCAGATTGAACAATTTAACTGCATTAATGATTCACAGACAAGCCTGATAATTCATTCTTTATGAAGGAAGAATTTATTTTCACAATTTAAAGATATGGATATACTTGAGACACAATTTATGACCTGCAACTAAGATTGTTTCTTCGTGTACATGCATTCATGAATTTTGACAGAAATTTAAAGGTTTCGATATCAAACACATTAAATTTGTATCCCAAAACATTCACAAAACAAGACACCTGAATCTAAGAAGGATAATATTTAACTTGCAAAGACAAAAGAAGGAACACTCTGCAAAAGATACTCCAAGATAACCTGTAAAGATTGTAAAACTGTATTAATGTAAAAAGTTAAGTTACAAATCTTTCTCTCTACAAAAAGGTATGCCAGAGGAGATGAAAAATAAGAACTAGTGAAAAAATGACTAAGTCATATCACTTTATACAATAAGCCTCTCAAAGGCATGAAGATGAAACTAGAAATCAAACTCATGCAGATGATAACTCCAAGGAAAAATCCAAGTACAAATAAATATCTTCAAGAGAAGAGCTCAAACTCATGCAAAAATGAGTGAACTCAGTCTCAAACTCGCAGTCACAATGTGTACAACTAATCTGTAACTCAAAATGGCTCCAAAATGTATGAAAATAGCACTGAAAGAGATCTGAAAGTGAAAAAATATCCCTTGAATGCCTCTCACGAGCAAAAATAAAGTCTCAAAAAATGGGCCCGCAACTGAAGTGAAATGAAATCCATATGTTGCAAACCCCAACTCATGTCATGTGTAATCAAAATATATCCCAAACTGATATGAAACTGAAGAAAAGTGAAAGGAAACTCCATCATTGTCTCCATTTTTTCTTTTGCATGAAAAAGACTCCAAGTCAAAAAATACAACACTCTTGATAACTATACTAACTTTACTTGTGCTCCAGTTGTATCTTCTACATGGATTTGAGAAGGCTTTCATTTAATTAAATATTAAAAATAATCACCAAATGATTATTTTAATATTTTTACATTAGATTTCAACTCCTTTAATCACATGTTTTAAATATTAAAGTAATAGTTATATTACTTTTAATATTTAATTGAATATTAAATTTTCTTAAAATCCATGCAATGTCAAAGAAAATCTTTGAAGTCGGCTTCAAAGACTCATGGCCTCATGTATCATTCTTAGCATATATCTCAAATATGCATTCCCTATTCAAATACATTTGCCAACCCCCATGCATATTGATACTTAACATTTTTGTTAATTCCTCATATACATGGCATATATAATATCAAATATAAAAATATTAAGAGAACACATCATTTGCAAGGGTCGACCACATAATACTTAAGAACTTTTGACTTGAAGTCAAGGTCATCAGTAATAACTTGAAATGATTATGTTCAAAATAAAAATAAAAAAATCCATTTTGTCTTAGGGCGAATAGACAAAAGAAATCATCGACCCTAAAAATCATTATCATTCTTCATTTTGACTTTTGGAGAGAAGCTTCACAAAGAAGCTAGCCACCATGCTGCTAGGGTTTGAACTGGACTTGCTCATCATTGAGTGGCTCAAATCTATGTTTTGTTGACGCATTTTTGTCTCTTTTCTCTGTCAAAATACAAGCTTTTACTACATCTGGCCGCCATATCAGAAGAAATGTTGCAAAAATAGCTTAAACTTTCTGGTTATCAATCTCTCTGTAAATTGTTTCTGCATTAACGAATAAGGTAAGTATGTGCTTAAGCTATTTTTGGGTTTTTATTCCATTCCTGAGATAAATATTGATCTAACAACCGCAGCCATGCATGGAGTTTCTGCATTTTAACTTCATTTATCTTTGTGCTTTTCCTCTGTATTTTTCATGGTTGCTATGAGAGCTTGGCTTATGTGTTTTGAAGCTCAAAGAGAGCTTATTCATGGGCTTTGTTTATTCTCCTTCAGGTGCATGATAGTAAGTTTCATTTTTTCCTTTATTTCTCTATTGAAATACAAGCTTTTGGAAACTTTTCCTGTATAAAGTGAGTTGATAGATCTTTTCTAAATAAAAGAAAATCTCCAGGCCACCATGAAATCTTTGTATGTTGACCTTTCTCTGTGTGTTGTTTGTCATTACTGGCCATGGCTATACATTATCTTCATCTAGGTATCTGCAATTCATTGTATTTTGTATTTTGAGAGCAAACCCTCATGGCTGTAAGAATAAAACATGTTGGATCTGGGTTTTCTTTTCCTTGAAACATGAAGAAAAAATTGATATATTTCAACTCTATTAGTTGAGAAAACATCCATCTTACATCTTGGTTCTCTATCAATGGCGTAACCCATGAGATTTTTCAATTGTGCTGCAAATGCAACCTAGGTCGTGGTATTTCTCCATCTGGGTATCCTGTTTATCAACTAGAATACTATTTCATTCCTAGCAAAAACAAGGCAGAAACTTAAGAGTTTGGCTTCTATTTTCAGTCAAAATGGAATATATGCTCATTATACATATTAAAACTTTCACACCTATCATTTATCCTTATCTCCATGCATTGAAATGTTCATAAACAGTGCAATAATGAGTGAACTTTGTCCTCATGCATTGATGACTCACATGTATAATGTGAATGAGAGGTGTCCTCCTAATATGCTGAGCTCAACCCTTGTGGGAGCCTGTTTTACTCCACATATCTGATAAGATGATCACAAACATAATAAACCTATTCCTGCATAGTGAACAAACGAGTTATAAAAAATAATCGAAGCTGAAAGCTTACCTCTTGAGTTTTATGCCTTTGAAATCTAAAATCATCTAATGGATGGCTAATCAAATGTATACTATATTTCTATTGGTATGATAGGCATATGATAGAATTTGATTCACATTGCTCTAACCACACTTCTATCAACCTTGCAGGTGCATCGAAGTTTGGAGTTGGAGTTGGACCTGGAGTCACAACTAAATACCTCAACTTGTCAATGATTTGTCATTCTAGGCAATGACGAATCACTTTCTACCCTATGCCTTCTTTATTCTCAGTTGTATAGTCTACTTTATTTCATGCACCCCTTATTTGATTATAAAAATCAAATTGAGTTACTCCCACAGCTTGTGTGGGATTCTGGTTTGTACATTATGAATAAAACAACAAAAATTATGCAAACTTATCATATCATCTTGAGATGTTTTTTGCATAATATTACTGAAATTTACACTATAACAAAACATTGCACAATAATGAGTACTTAGCAGAAACTTTTGAACAACTTGTGTACCTTTTGATTTGAATTTGCAATTCAGCTCTACCTATTTGAGTTGGTAGTGAAAAATAGGTAACACAAGGATCGAAGTGTGCCGAGTCTACTTTCTAAACTACTAATTTATTTTGAAAATGGTTGAGATTACGGGGTTCAAAAGAGGGACGTACACAAATTGGTGTTGTTTTTTTTTAGAAAAACATAACATAGCAACTCTTGTACAACCCTAGCACGGTGAACTTTTTTGTAGTATTTTTAAAATCGCTACAGTTAGAAGTTAGCTAATAGTATCTAATTGATGCACAATTTTTTTGATAATTTTTTAATGAATATTTGATTTTTTACTAGTTTTCTAAATGGGCACTTCCTGAAAAGT
>VDFB02284376.1:63219-127188 GCA_007258455.2 Sequoia sempervirens
AAGCGCATTTTGGAGAAGTAGAGACATGGCCATTTTATCAAGAAATAACGCACTCACGTGATAAGATGAGTGCATTATAACGTGAGTGTGTTTTATCTTGCACTAAAAATGGTAAAAAAACACAATATACCTAGGATGTCGACCCACATTCTACATATTCTCCTGTTTCTGCATGTGCTCCAACAAAAAGTAGATTTTTGATGATTGAGTGAAGTTTCCATGCATGAATTTTATATTCCACCACCTTTTTCATGATCTTTTCACCACCTTTGCATGAAATATCATAGTTTTCACGTTGAAAGGCATATAAAATCAATTCAATTTTGAATTCTAGTGATAACTGATATACAATTGAAGTTTGGAGGGGAACAAGCTTTTGAAAAAGTCAAATTGTTGAGGAGTTTGAGGAAAGAAGTAAAGGCTACATAATTGGGTAGAACTCCTCCATTTGAAACTTTGGTTTTTTAGGTATGTGAAGTCTTTGTACATTTTATTTCATTCTATTATGGCTTGCTTTCAATTTTGTTGTTTTGCATATTCCATGTTGATCATTGTTTGTTTGTCATGTTACAACCTTAGGTTGTCAATGGACATTTTAAATTACACAATTCTATACACTTTCCAATTACATTTTTAAACCACATCTCTTTGAGGCATTTTGTTATTTAACAATTGACTTACTTTGTGTATTCTTCCAAAGCTTTCATTGAGGTATTTTGTCAAATGGTTATACAAACCAATTGATTGCCTTGTCTATGCTACCAAATTTTCCATACATGTCTCTAAAAAATTGGAATATAGTCCTAATGCAGTAGGGGGAGGCTTGCAACACACAAGCACACAACTCCAATCTGCAAACACAATTTACAATTTACAATTTGATCAAGACCTCTTCATTCAGCAAATTCACACTGTTCCTTGTAGCATATCAAAGTCACTCAATCAGGTATAATTCCACTCACACAACATTTCAACTCGCAATACAACACACATCAGGAACCCATTATAGAGTCTTTCAACATATCCAACAATCACCAATGTTTGTTTTGTACCAAACTGTACAAATTAAGTTTTCTACACTTTTAAGGGACCAAATTAGCCCACTTTTACAAAGGGACCACCTTCAAAACTTTTCCAAATCTCCTAAAACCTTGGGGAAACACTTATATCTATCAAAACTTCAAATTACAACATTAGATTGCAAAGATTCAATCATTTACCACCCAAACCATAAAACTCTCTCCCTAGGCTTAGAAACCCTAGGTTTTATTGAAAGTAGCACTTTCCAAACAATCCAAAACTTGGAAACTATTCAAACAAGCCTAAAGTACCCTACTCATACTCAATCTAACATAAAATAATGCTGCCCAACTCAGAAACTCAATTTCACTCACCAAAACCTCATTTTTCTTAAGGAAAACTCAACATTTCCTCATTTGGTTTGATGCCCAATCCAGGCATCATCCTCCATTCAAGTTTCTCATGGACTTTTATAATGTTTCCCTCCTAAAAAAACCACTTCAACTTCCAAAACTAACATTTGAAAGAGGTGACCGTTGGTCTCCCTCTTTAATACACTTTTACAACCCTTCACTATTTGTTAATTTCACAACTTGGCACTTTTTGCACATTTTGAAAATTTTACTACCTAGACCCCTAAATACTATTAAAAAAATGACCAATTACATTAGCACATGGTCTTATAGACCTTATTAAGACAAAATTCCTCCAAAACTATAATCTAGACCTTATTCAACCTTAAATGGATTAACAACTTTAAATGGTGCTCCTGCACCAACTCCTCCCACATTGATAGCACTGATTTAAACTATTTTGGTTTTCATCTCTATTTCTAAATTACCTCATCAGTAAATCTAACTCATCACCTATTTTTTCTATTTATGAAGCATTGAATGACATATATTTCATTTATTTTAATGGATACATTTTTGAGGAACTAATATTCGTCTCATTACCATGCTACAAGTAAAATTATCCGCCATGCCGAAGAAACAAACAAGGAAGAAACTAATAGATGAAGAGTATGAAACCTTCAAAGAATAGGAGAGAGAACGAGTGGCGACATATCGTGAAAAGAATAAATTAGAAACGATTAATGAAAACAAGCCAATTGAAGAGGAACCTCAACCGTCAAAAAGAGAAAAGAAATTGGCAGCACAAAGGGAACAAATGTGAAAGTGTCATGCTAGGACCAATGTAGATACCATAGTTGGAGACACACCCTCTACTGCAAGTGAATACAAAGGGACACCATTAAGCACAAGCGAATATGGAGGGACACCATCTACCGCAAGTGAATATGGTTGGACACCATCCACTGCATCTCAAGTTGAGAGTACATCATCACTCGGATTTGACGAAGAAGGTATGCCAACATCCCCACGTGAAGATCAAGGTATGTCTTCTACTCCACCCTCAATCGAAGGTACGCAATCTAGCCCACCTCAAGTAAATATTGATGAAATTGCTAATGTTGAGATGTATGTACCTAGGAGAACACAGCCTAGAATTTTGCGTAGAAAGCCAAAGTTTTTGATTAATATTGATGAGGATATTTTGTAGCACATGGAAGGTGAGATTCTAGAACGCACTTGTAGAAGATATGTTGATAAGATTTGGAAAATCTTCTTTGAAAGGCTAAATGAGACCACAAGATGTCAACTATTTGTTCAAATGATGTAGGGTTTAAAGTACAGAAACATCATGAAGACTCTTGGGTTGAAAACATTGAATGCATCAAGTGAAAACACTATTGTGAAGAATATAATAGATGTTTATGAGAGTGTGGGTAAGACCTCACACTCAAAGGATAGTAATGTCACCCAACATGTCATTACATCGATATGGTAAGCTATCAAACAAATAGATCTTGTCTCATTAAAAAGACAAGTGAACTAATGGGAATTAGTAGAATGATTTTATCAAAAGTCGTTCAAAGGTGGCAAATAATTGAGAGCACCGATTCAAATGAATTATGGGAATTCTCAGGGATACTGCCACATAAAGATATAAAAATTGTTGAAGCATTGAGAACACTAATTGAAGAGTATTGGAAGAATAATACAAGGCCATCTCTGAATCAAAGGGATGTCGTAAAAAGGAGAATCGATAGTCAGAACTGTGAGCCACATCCAAAGCATTTTTTGGATACAACTCAAACCCAATTTTTTTGTAAATTTCAAAATGATTATCCTCAAATTAGTATTTCTCAAAGATTTTTTGAAATGCTTAAACCTTTTTATGTCAAGATAAATCACACACACACTACTTGTTGTTGTAGAATACATATTGAATTCTCTAACCATAATGATGTTTATCGTTCTATTTGTTTAGTTTGCATACTAATGATGTTTTGCAGGATTGTGGCATAGAAGCCCCACCAAGATCTTCAAGAGAGTTCTTATCAAAAAAATTATGTGAAATAGAGGATGGCCAAGTATTCTATAGGACAACATGCTTGGATGGTTCATGTGAGCATTGTGGTGGCTTGCAACGAATGCCAATATGTCAACATATGAAAAGCACATATGAGGTTGGACAAAAACTAGTAGAGTTCAGGAAGTATAAAATAGTCGCATACGCTACAAAAGATGGGTCTCAAGCAAAAAGGTGTGATTGGGTTATTGAGAAGATTCCAATGTATCATTTTATGTCCATGTTTCGTGAGAATCTAGTGTATGAGTATGCAAGGCATACCCATAGAGCCCGATGGCTAGACGAGCAATTCAAGATATGCAAGGACACCTTTCCAGTTGGAAACATAGTATTAGTGGTTGACTTTGTAGAGAACTACACTCTTCAGCCACAATGTGAGGTGCAATCACAGTATTACAACTCCACACAGGTTTCAATATTTGTGCACATAGCATTCATTCATGCAGTTGACAGTATAGAGGACCAGAGGAAGATATTGAGGGAGTATCACTTTTATATTAGTGATGATCACACACATTCTCCAGAGTTCATGCAAGGTTACTTCTAGATGTTCTACAGTGATTTGGCTTAGAGGGGCATAGCTTATCGTCGGCATATAATATGGTCAGATAATTGTGCAGCATAGTTCAAGAACATGTGCATGTTCTACTGGTTGTGTAGGATGCATCTCACTATAGGTTTTCAACATCTATGGAATTTTTGTGAGGTTGGGCATGGAAAGGGGGAGCATGATGCTACAAGAGCATGTGTGAAAAGAGCATTAGCACGAGAAGAGTTAAATTATAAAGAAAATGCAAAGTTGACAAATACAAGATCAATCGTTGAGTGGTGTAAGGATTTGATGGGTCCAGGTAATGAAGGTACATCTTCAGTTCATAGATTTTTTTGGTTGATGGATGATACTAACATTGCACCATATGAGGATTGTTGTACACTAACAGGATCGAGTGAGCTAGACTCTTTCTTTAGCTCAAATCCAGGTTCATGGAGTATCAATACACATAAGATGGCATGCTTTTGTTCTTCATATACAATGCAAGCTTGGAATGATTGTGAGTTAGGGGAGTGGGTTGACAAATGGTTGACAAGTTATCTTAGCCCACTTCACACGTATCGCCCTCCGACAGCATTGGAACTAACGCAAATGGAATCATCGATTGACTTTGACCACGTATCAGATCTAGTTCAACCATGTAATATATCTACTTTCTTAGTTTTTGAAATTCCATATTGTTATCTTACTTTGTATTGTATTTGTAATGTTGACTAATTTCAAGAGATATGCCACGCATATCAATGCAGGGCATGTTTATGCAGTTATTGCAAATGAAGACAATGAATAGGGAACAAAATATTACTTGTGTCATTGTGTTGAGGCCAAAAAGAAATTGGAAGGCCCAGTTATAGATGGATAAAACATCAAATACCCTACAAGCTCAGTTATTGTTACTAGAACATGGCTTAGAAGGTACCCACATAAGAGTGTTAAACATTGGTTGTTTTAGGACTTTGGCACACATTGTAAGATTCTTCATTACTCAAACCTTGTCATGGAATCTAATGTTCATTTGACCAAATATGGGGGTAGACCTTTGAACAAGACCTTGTGGAAGGTCCATGAGTCTAACCATGAGGCAATACTTGACACAATAAAGAGTAGAGCAAACCTGGATGGTTCATCGAATTAATTTGTAAGTATATGCACAATGGTTCTTATTAATTTATATTTGTATCCATGTTAATTTTTTTGATGCCAATGCTATCATCTTATTTTACTTTGTGTATCTGTAATTAATCCGGTAAACATTGATTGGTGTCCCCTTGCAAAAAATGCAGATTTATGAGCCATCCAAGAGAATATTAGGCAAAAAAACAATGCAACATCCCTATTTTGATGATCTTGAAAAATCTCAATTATGATTAAATAAGCCATTACAAAAGTGTGTGCAAAGCTTGGTGAGGTAATTTCAAGTTATTCATTTGAATTTAACCTTATCATGAGCACCTATGATGTAGACATTATAAGAGCATCTTGAATTTCAAGATATTCTATTCATGAGAGGTGTTGTGTGCAATAGGTATCTTGGAACTCCTAGTGAAGATGTATGACCAGGAGTGACTAAGTTGAGATACTGCCATGCCTATCTGTAATTTCATTCCATCTATTTTCATTTCATTTCCATTTTGGATGAGTCGTTTCTTTTTATTCTTTAAATTTGCGTATCTGTAACTAAACTAGTAAAAAATGATTGGTCTCTCCTTGCAGAAAATGCTGATTTTTGAGCCATCGAAGAGAATCTCAACCAAGAAAGCAATGCAACATCCTTATTTTGATGATCTTGACAAATCTCAATTCTTATTTGAAGCCATTATAAAAGAGCGTGTGAAGCTTTGCAAGGGAATCTCAAGTTACTCATTTGAAGTTAACCTCTAAATGAGAATCTATGATGTAGGCATTATAAGAGAATCTCAAATGTATGAGTGACATTGTAAAATATCTATGAGAATAGAGTACCTAAGGCATTGTAATGAGATTTACTTGTAATGAAATTTACTGAAATATTGAAATTTGGTGTAGGGGCACCAAGGTTATTGAGCAAATTTGGTTCATGGAAGTCTTTTAAGTTAGTTTTATGTTTTGAGTTTTGTCAATTGAATAAGGTCATATTACATGGTCAGTTGATTTATAATGTAATAAGTCATGTTAATTAAAAAAAAATAGTTAGGCATGATTGGAAAGATGTAGAATCATTTGTAAAGGCTATTTAAAGCCTCTTGAAGGCTTGAACACAATGCAATTTTGGTGCAAGAGCACCTCGTCTCCTAGTTGCAAAATTTCACTTTTTGAAGGTTGATAGGTGGTCCATATATTAGATTAATGTATTTTGTGTTTATTTATGCTAAATAAGGTCAATCAAGACCATTTAAGGTGTATTAGGGTGAGTTTTTGAGTCTCAATGGTCAAATGTGCAAAAAAATGCATTCTTGCTACAAAATTGTCAATATTTGAATTTGTAGCCTTTTGAAGGCAAATCTTTGAATTTGGTTGTAAATTTGCAAGAATGAGATCTAAGAGTTTGATATACCATTTAGAGATCTTGGTTTTCATGGAGTTCCTTTCAAATCCTTTGCTTTTATTGTTCCTATGATAAACTGTTTGATAGAGTTGGTGGAATTACCTTTCTTAGTAATCACTATTAGTGAGATTGAAATTGTTAACCTTGAGAGAGTATGACTTGGGAAAAAGGAATTTGATATGGCTATTATTTTCAAAGACTTCAAATTGGATGTACTTTGCATTGACACCATTCCTCAATCTTCACTTGATGGAATCAAGGAATGGTTGAACTCCATGGATATAAAGTATTATGCAAGAAGAATGAACTTGAACTAGTGGCCAATTTTGAAGAGTATTACTGATGATCCAGATAAGTTTATTGAAGACGGTGGTTGGGAATTTTTGAATATGGAAGCTAGTTATTTTGATTCCAATAATTCAGAAGAGTCAGAACAAGGATATGAACCCTCTAATGTAGAAGAGGAATCACAATTAGATTTCATGTAGCCACCATCAAGAGTGTTACAAGCCAACAAGATGGAGGGAATTCTTATATAAGGATAATTTTCAATGTTGCAAGTATTGGCTTTAATACCAATTATAATGGAAACATTGAAATTCCCTAGTAGTATTTATGTTGAGGAAATTTCCTTTAGATGCAAGGATTCAAAGCACATCAACCATGTGGTACAAATGATTAAATACTAGAGATGATCTCTAGCAATGGAAGAGTCTAGAAAGGCAAAGAGAGCTACACTAGTGACTTAGGAGAAACTTCATCTTTCAAAAACAAAGTCAATTAGGCTAGAAAACGTGTGGATTAGGCCAGCATTTGGTGGAAGAGCAAGAAAAATGATTGGAACTCGAGGCCCACCATACTAGATTTTGGTATTCAACCATGAGAGTAGAAGAGAGAGTTGATATCATGTATCAAAACATTAAGCATGCATTCTTCCAACCAACAGAGAAAGAGATGATTACTTTGCTTCATTTTCATTTGCATAACCATATCAAGGCATGGGAACCAAGAAGACCAAGGATGTCCAGTTTTATGTGGAGGTAATGGATGTGGTCCAAACTTTAGGAGGGGCAAGAAGGTCAATGTATGATCTTGATGAAATTGAGGAAGAACAACAAGAGAGGGATACGAAAAATAAAATCAATATAGAGTTTCAAGGATTTTTCAAGCGAGTAAGAGAGCAATGGGAGCAGCCTCATCTAAAATATTTTGAACTAGAGTTTGATATACCATTTAGAGAGCTCAGTTTTCATGGAGTTCCTTTCAAAGCCTCTGCTTTTATTGTTCCTATGGTAAATTGTTTGGTAGAGTTGGTGGAATTATCTTTCTTAGTAATCACTATTAGTGAGATTGAGATTGTTAACCTTGAGAGAGTAGGACTTGGGCAAAAGGAATTTGATATGGCTATTGTTTTCAAAGACTTCAAGCATGATGTACTCCACATTGATGTCATTCCTCAATCTTCACTTGATGGCATCAATGAATGGTTGAACTCCATGGTTATAAAGTATTATGAAAGCAAAATGAACTTGTACTGGTGGCCAATTTTGAAGACTATTACTAATGATCCAAATAAATTTATTGAAGATATTGGTTGGGAATTTTTGAATATGTAAGCTAGTGATTCTAATTCTGATAATTCAGAAGACTCAGATCAAGGATTTGAACCCTCTAATGTAGAAGAGGAATCAAAATCACTCTTCATGTAGCCACCATCAAGAGTGTTACAAGCCAACAAGATGGAGGGAATTCTATTATAAGGATAATTTTCAATGTTGCAGGTATCGACTTTAATTCCAACTACAATGGAAACATTGAAATTCCTTAGTAGTATTTATGTTAAGGAAATTTCCTTTAGATGCAAGGATTTAAAGCACATCAACCATGTGGTACAAATGATTAAATCCCAGAGATGATTTGTAGCAATGAAAGAGTCTAAAAAGGAAAAGAGAGCTACATTGGTGACTCAAGAGTAACTTTAGCTTTCACAAACAAAGCCAATTAGGCTGGCAAATGTGTGGATTAGGCCAACATTTGGTGGAAGAGGAAGAAATATGACTGGAACTCTGGAGGCTCACCATACTAGATTTTGATATTCAACCATGAGAGTAGAAGAGAGAGTTAATATCATGTATCAAAACATTAACCATGCATTCTTCCAGCCAGCGGAGAAGGAGATGATTACTTTGATTCATTTTCATTTTCATAACCATATCAAAGTGTGGGAACCAAGAAAACCAAGTATGTCCATTTTTATGCGAAGGTAATGGATGTGGTCCAAAATTTAAGAGGGGCAAGAAGGTCAATGTATGATCCTGATGAAATTGAGGAAGAACAACAAGAGAGGGACATGAAAAATAAAATCAATACAGAGTTTCAAGGATTTTTCAAGCGAGTAAGAGAGCTATGGGAGCAGCCTCATCTAAAAGATTTTGAAATAGAGTTTGATATACCATTTAGAGAGCTTGGTTTTCATGGAGTTCCTTTCAAATCCTCTACTTTTATTGTTCCTATGGTAAACATGTATAATAACCTTCAATTCCTCGAAGGATAGGTTGTTGGTTGATTTGTAACCCATTTTTTTAATCAAGAAGAATGTTATTTTCCAAAAATTTACTAGTTTTTCTCACTTTTCTTGTTTTTGTATAGAATATACAGATGCTAAGATGATCTAAAACCTATTGCATTTCTATATTGATGAGTTATCTTTCATTTTCACCTATTTAGAGGTTCTAACTCTTTGTATAGTGAAAGTTATCTTGTTTTTACTACTACTACCTACTTTCACAGTGTTCTTGGATTAAAGGGTTTCATGATGTAATTCGACCCATTCCACTTTTGTGCTTACTATAACTTGTGGAATGGGTCCTCTAACTTGTAAAATACCTTCCTAACCTGTTTAGAATGTTGTGGAGTCAAGGTTGGGTGTTTGAGATGATGTTCTAGGGCTGTAGTAGGGTATTTTCATGATGAAAATGAGGGTTTCAAGTGGTGTTTTGACAAAATATAGGAGGGATTGTCCATGTAATGTATTATTCACCATGTGCAGGGTCTAGTAAGTGTGTTTGGTGCTTTGATTGGGTCTGGTAGGTTTGAGAGATAGGAGTTTCATTAAAACCCAAAGTATTTTGCTTAAAATTGAGGGTTTGGTGTATTAGGAGTCTAGAGGTCTTGGACCTAAAAAAAAATCATGGAATTGGAGGTTTTGACACATAACATGTACTATTGTTTGAGGAGTTTGAGTGAAGATCTAGTGTTTAAAATGCCATCTCTTTGTAAATAGGGCTAATTTAGTAGCCTTTGTGCAAGGTAGTCTATTAAATCTTAATGATGGTACAAAGAAACATGGTATTATCTATTGGGAATTTGTCTTAGGGTTTGTGTTAAAGCTTGATTGATGTTTGTTGGCCATTGGGTGACCTCTAAAAGATAAGCCCATTTGATGAGATTTGAAGACTATAAGCCTATTGTTGTTAGTTGATTTAATTTCGGTGATTGTGATTTCAAGGTTGGTGTCTTGTTGAGGTCTGATTAGTTGATGTTGAAAAAAGTTCCTCCACCTTGAATTGAATCAACAAGCCCTCTAACATAACAAACCCCAAAACCCTCTTCTTTCACAAGTTAGGCAAGGGTTTATTGAAAACCCATACTCAAAACCTTCCCACAGCCAACCAAAGCCTAAAACACCTTCAAAAAGGTTTGCACAAGCTTAAAATTTTAAGAGATATCACTGCCCCCAAAGATTTCTTCAAACCCTAGCAGTAAACCACTATTTTCCACTAGAAAATGCACCATTTGACATCTAGGGCATCACCTAAAAACCCTCTATTCACCTCCCTTGTGCACAAAAATTTGCACGCATGTTTTATAACCATAACTAATCCTTTCCATTGAGTTATAGAAGCATATAGTGGGTGAAAGGCTTAATATGACATTTTAATGCACTCAAAACCCTTAAAACAGGGTATACAAACCCACCCTCAATAATCAGCTTCTAAAATGCACAAAATCACTAGAAATCTAACCAAACCAAAACTAGAACGGAGTTAAGTCTGATGCCCACTAAATTCCATTGAAAAGAGAGCACAATCACCTTGTACAAAACCGTACAGTTCAATGAAACATCAAATCCCAAAGTGCAAAAGGGTAGCAATTTTTGATGGGGTATTACTCGGATACCATGGCGCTTACAAAATCTTCTCTTGAACCTATGGGATCGCGTTGGGGCCCTCTACAATAATCTATCTTGGTTTTTGTTATCTCGGAGTGTTTTTCCTATGGTGTTCAATTTTCAGTTGATGGAAAAAGTGTCAAATACAAGCAGTGGAAAGTTGCAAAGTGGTGCAACTTTCGTTCTGCAACTTGTGTGACCAAACAGACTATTCCAACGTGTTTGAATATGTATTTTTATGATAGTTATGGTCCTCTTTCACACCCAAACATGCGGAATCACTTCGAGCTACCTTCAACCGGATCAACCCCTTAAGAGTCCAGAGTGCAAAATGGCTGCAAACTTCAACATGTTGTTACTCGGTTACCATGATGCTTAGAAATATTTTTTTTGATCCTATGGGATAGTGTTGGGCCCCTCTACAATAAATTCTCTCAGTTTTTGTTATCTCTGAGTGGTTTTCTCGTGGTGTCTAGTTTTCAATTGATGGGAAAAGTGTCAAATGCAAGTAGTGAAAAGTTGCAAAGTGGTGCAACTTTCTTTCTGCAACTCATGTGACCAAACGGACTGTTCCAATGTGTCCAAATAGGTATTTTTACGCTATGCATGGTCCTCTTTTGTACCCAAACATGCGGAATCTCTCTGAGCTACGTTCAACCGGACCGATCCCTTAAGGGTCAAAAGTGCAAAATGACTACAAACTTCAACATGTTGTTACTCGGATACTGTGATGCTTAGAAACTTCTCGTTTGATCCTATGGGATCATGTTGGTCTCCTCTACAATAACCTCTCTCATTTTTTGTTATCTCAGAGTGGTTTTTCCATGGTGTTCAGTTTTCAGTTGATGAAAAAAGTGTCAAATGCAAGTAGTGGAAAGTTGCAAAGTGGTGCAACTTTCGTTCTGCGACTCATGTGACCAAACGAATTGTTCCAATGCATATGAATAGGTATTTTTATGCTAGGAATGGTCCTCTTTCACACCCAAACATGTGGAATCACTCTGAGCTATGTTCAACCAGATCGATCCCTTAAAGGTCCAAAGTGCAAAATGGCTACAAACTTCAACATGATATTACTTAAATATCATGACACTTAAAAACTTCTCATCTAATCCTATGGGATCATGTTGAGGCCCTCTGCAATAACCTCTCTCAGTTTTTGTTATCTCAGAGTGGTTTTCCTATGGTGTCCAGTTTTCAGTTGATGGAAAAAGTGTCAAATGCAAGTAGTGGAAAGTTGCAAAGTGGTGCAACTTTCATTCTACAACTCGTGTGACCAAACAGACTGTTTGAATGTGTCTGACTAAGTATGTTTACACTAGGCATGGTCCTCTTTTGCACAGAAACATGTGGAATCGCTCTGAGCTACATTCAATCGGATCGATCCCTTAAGGGTCCAAAGTGCAAAATGGCTGCAAACTTTAGCATGTTGTTACTTGGATACCGTGATGCTTAGAAACTTCTCGTCTGATCCTATTGGATCATGTTGGGCCCCTCTATAATAACGTCTCTCAGTTTTTGTTATTTCGGAGTGGTTTTCTTGTGGTGTCCATTTTTCAATTGATGGAAAAAGTTTAGAGTAAAGATTTATGGATTGTAACTGTGTGTAATCTTTTTTGCATCAATGTTTCAGATCATACTTCATGATCCATCATCAGGATGCTAATAAAAGAGAGTAAGAGAGTGAAAAATAATAGAACACTTGGAAAGTTAAATAGGTGGGGGGTTAAGGAAGGAGAAAGGTAAGACAAAGAGAAGGCAAATACCCACCCAATAAGATACATTAAAAATTAAAAATATAAAAAATATAAAAATTAATTAATGTATCTTATTGGGTGGGTATTTTCCTTCTCTTTTTCTTACCTTTCTCCTTCCCTAACCCCCCACCTATTTAACTTTCCAAGTCTGCTTCTACATTTTTTCACTCTCTTACTCTCTTTGCTCAACATCTTGATGATGGATCATGAGTATGATCTGAAAAAGATTACACAGAGTTATAATCCAAAAAAAATTACACTAAATGATCATGGATTGTGGAAACCTTATGCTATTGATGAAAAAAGTGTCAAATGCAAGTAGTGGGAAGTTGCAAAGTGGTGCAAATGTCGTTCTACAACTCATGTGACCAAATGGACTGTTCTAATGCATCTGAATCAGTATGTTTATGCTAGGTATAGCCCTCTTTTGCACCAACACATGTGGAATCACTCTGAGTTACGTTCAACCGGATCGATCCCTTAAGGGTCCAAAGTGCAAAATGGCTAAACAATTTAGCATGTTGTTGCTCGAATACTGTGATACTTAGAAACTTCTCGTCTAATTAGATGGGATCACATTGGGCCCCTCTACAATAACCTCTCCCAGTTTTTGTTATCTTAGAGTGGTTTTCCCGTGGTGTTCATTTTTCAGTTGATAGAAAAAGTGTCAAATGCAAGTAGTGGAAAGTTGCAAAGTGGTGCAACTTTTGTTCTACAACTCGTGTGACCAAAGGAATTGTTCCAACGCATCTGAATGGGTATTTTTATGCTAGGAATGGTCCTCTTTCACACCCAAACACACGGAATCGCTATGATCTACGTTCAACCGGATCGATCCCTTAAGGGTCCAAAGTGCAAAATGGCTACAAACTTCAGCATGTTGTTACTTGGATACCGTGACGTTTAGAAATTTCTCATCTAATCCTATGGAATCGTGTTGGGCCCCTTTACAATAACCTCTCTCGGTTTTTGTTATCTCAAAATTTTTTTCCTGTGGCGTCCAATTTTTAGTTGATGGAAAAAGTGTCAAATGCAAGTAGTGAAAAGTTGCAAAGTGGTGCAACTTTTGTTCTGCAACTTTTGTGACCAAAAAAATTGTTCCAATGCATCTGAATAGGTATTTTTGTGCTAGGAATAGTCCTCTTTTGCATCCAAACATGTGAAATCGCTCTAAGCTATGTTCAACCGGATTGATCCCTTAAGGGTCAAAAGTGCAAAATGGTTGCAAACTTTAGCATGTTGTTAGTCGGATACCGTGACGCTTAGAAAATTTTTGTATGATCCTATGGGATTGCATTGGACCCCTCTACAATAACTGCTCTCAGTTTTTTTTATTTCGGAGTGGTTTTCTCGTGGTGTCCAATTTTTTCAGTTGATGGAAAAAGTGTCAAATGCAAGCAGTGGAAAGTTACAAAGTGGTGCAACTTTCGTTCTGCAACTCGTGTGACGAAACAAACTGTTCCAACACGTCTGAATAGGTATTTTATGCTAGGAATAATCCTCTTTTGAATCCAAACACAAGGAATCACCCCGAGCTATGTTCAATCAGATCGATCCCTTAAGGGTTTGAGTGTAATATGTTGAAATAGGCCATTCCACCTATTGTTTAGGCTGTGTCTTGGTGATATGGGCCTGATGTAAGTAGGATAGGGAGTAGGAATAAGAAAATAACATTGGTAAAGGCATTGGAAGAGATTACTAACGCTGCCTTTATTGAAAATTCAAAATTGAGGCCCCTTAAAAACAAGGCTAGAAGAAGTGAAAAGAAGAAATTGCTTTAAAATAAGTTAGAATAGGTTGGAAATAGAGTGAGGTTGTGGATTTTGATGTGTTCAAAAGTTTTGCAAGGATAGGGGAGGTCAAAAGTATGTTATGGCATGATTCCCTAGTTGGGAAAACAAGGGTTTTGAATGAAAAAGAGAGGTTTGATGGAGTAAAAGTGGGTAAAGTTAAGAGGCAACATAATTTGGTGGTCAATTAAGTTTATGTAGGCAGAATGAAGAGTGTTGGAATAGGTTTTGAGGTTTGGGTTTGAGTTTGAGGATTCAGTTTGCTGGTTAGGCCAAAAAAATTTGGAGGGGGGTTCGATTCGTTTTGGGTTCGTTGGTACAAAAAACTGGTGCTATAAAAATTGGAACTTGTTACTATGAAAACTTGGATTATGATTAGAATATCACATAACATCATATAAACAACAAAACCACCATAAACTTGAATGTAATTTAAAACATGCATGATAAATATTCATCATTGAAACTTGAATTGTGGTAGCTTGATATACAAAGTCTATTGATGCTAGGGTTCAATTTGTATGATTTTGAAAATAGAAGCCAACTAAGTAAAGTTATCAGCGTTTTTCATAAATTATAAGAATTTTTTTAGTACACTAGCCATTTTGATGTCTTCTTGTAGTCTCAAACATTATTTTGTATCATTGTTACATTGGTCTTGAAAGTGGTAGCTTAATAGAGCTCCATAATACAAAATCTAGTTTACTTGTCTAGTGTAACAATGGTATAGGCAAAAAAAAGATTCAAAGAACCAAAGGGTGACTGTACAATTGAAGTGTATAAAAACATATCTTTTTGTAATATCAAGGATACTTTTTGAAACTTCCATGCATTGTGAATCTAAAAGGAAAATTATTTTTCCTAATCTGTATGTAGCCATGCTTTTAACATTGTCAAAAAGAGCAAAACTTCCTGAATGATGCAAAGGCATGGCCAAACAGTTCTAACTCTTTGCATGAGAGAAGAGAGATGTTGGAGAGTACATCAAGTCAATAAGAAGAGAAGTGTAATTTGTTTAAGTTTGTAGTATTCCTCTATTTCTCTACAGATGTGTGATAAATTCTCAATTCAATGATGCAAAACAATTTTTGAAAAAAGAAAGTTGTCTCACAATCCGCTTTCAATCTAGCAAGCAAAAATGAAAGCTCAACCTCTTGGAACAAAAATTCTTGTTTGCAAAACAAATGAATAAGAATGAGGTATTTAAGGTGTTTGAAGTGATTTAGAGTTCACTTTTAGGGTTCCCTTGGATGTGGGTCAAAGTAAAACTCCATAAAACATTAAAAAAATGTTCAAAAAAACACTTTTTTGGATGCCTAGGCACGCGGGTTCTGTCTTGGTTCGCCTAGGTTTTGTCTGGATTTTTCCCAAGTTCTCTTGGGTTCTTCTTGGGTGAACCATACCCAAAAATGAAGGACCCTGGTCGAACCCACAGGCGAACCGAACCAGGACCCAGAACACTTGAGCGAACCACAACCAGAACCAAGGCTAAAATAGAACCCGGTAACATGGATAATGTGTCAAGAAGTTGACTACTTCTTCTACTCTAAATATTATGTTTTGCAAGTGTTGTGAAGACTATGTATCCTTTGCTTAATTGATTTGTTTCAATCAAAGGATTAAATATATTAGAATCTTTCTATCAATCATTTCATGGAATACCAATTGAAAACGTGTTTTTTTCTTTTAGATAAAGTTGTTTACCATCAATCAATTAATTTATTCAAGACTAACCATGAAGGACAACAATGATCAATGCTATGGATAACCAATTAATAAGTATACACCTGAATAAATCAAGCATGTACATGTGACTAAGGGAAGCACAAGTAGTCACAAACACGTATGCCTTGAAGTATACACATGAATACATAGTATACACAACTTAATACAAAGTATATGCACGAATACAAGGTATACGCATGAAAACACGTAAGTCGCAAAGTATACATTGGAACACATGTAAGTCACAAAGTATACACGTAAGTTGTAAAGTATATACTTGAATACATGTAACTCATATCTATTGAACCATGAATTTATAACATGCAAATATGGACACCATCGATAAAAAAAATTGTATTAACCAAATAGCCATGTGCGCATTCATCAATATATGTCGATATAAGAATAAAATATGGGTACAAAATAGCCATATAAGCTTACGAGAATGCCATATAGACATACAATGTCAAATATATCCAATACAAAATATGTACAAAACTGCCATGTAGGCATACAACAAAGAGCTCTAGAATCAAAAGTCATTGCTCTCCAGGCTCTCAAAATAAACTCTTTCCCTTTGCTTGTTGATTGAATGGCAATAGGTATGTCACTCGTTTGTGCTACACTCAAGGAGTGCTCCTGCTACTCGACCTAGTACTGTTAAGTTCTTGGTGAAGTTCTAATTTTTTATTTTTTTTAGCTAAAAGTGGTAGACAACTTATATATATATATATATATATATAAATATATATATATATATTTACATATAGTTGGTTTGAAGTTTTAATTGTCACAATAAGAAGTAATGACATTAATATATAGAAATTACATTATAAAAAATGATATATTTAACAAAATAATCACTTACGACCATCTCACGGTCACTCTCCACGAGGGAAATATTCGCACACCGATGTTGAGGTGTGTTCAAGCCCTGTATAAACCATCCAAATAGAAATTAAACTGCAAATCAATAATTTGGTTTTATTTTTCACTAGAACTAACATCTATAACAACGAATGTAAATTGAAATTTAGTAATTTGCCTCATACATCCCTTGTCAGAGCCATCGAGGATTGTATAGCAGATGAAACACTGATATCTATTTCCCTTGTAACATTTAGAGGTGTTTCCACAACCAACATCTGAAAATAAAACAATAAATTATTCAATCACAAAAAAGTTACAATAGCGATCCACGTCATAGGTTATAATGTATGAGATCTAATGAACAAAATTTTGAGTACTTATTAAACTATATATTTCTTATTAAATCATGCTTACTATTTTCCCTATCCATATCTTGTTTGAAAGGATGTGTTTTTAGGCTTTTACCCATAGTAGCAAGTCGCTAAACCGTTTGATTAAATGCTTTCATAGACATGTACGATAACTGTGGTGGCATAGAGAAGGTAGTGAATTGTTTGAAAAAATTCCTCAAAAGAAATGGGGTCTCATGGTGATGGAATGTCGTTACAAACAAATGCACATCATGGCATTCCATCACCATAAGACCGCATTTCTTTTAGGCATTTTTTCAAAAAGTTCATTGCCTTCTCTATGGTATTATTGCTTACTATTATGCTTTGATAGATATTTTTCCAAGCATCCATAGTTTGTTGGAAAGCACCTATTTTAGGTTTTAGCCATAGCAACAAGGAAGTGAGTAGTTTGATAAAATGCTTTGGTGCACATGTATGAAAATGTTGTATCATAGTAAATGTGGTGAGCATTTTGAAGAAATGAATCAAAAATGTGATGGTGATGGAATGGAATTCCATCACCATGAGATATTTATTCAAGGCATTTTTCAAACTACTAACTACCTTGTCTATGCTATTGCTACTATTATGGTTTCATAGATTTTTTCCAAGCATCCATAGTTTGTCGTGCAGGTGCACCTTTGCAAGCACATGCCTCCATGTGAAGTAATTGCATCACTGCTTATGTTGAATTTCTAAACAACTATATTGTAGTTGAAATTTTGTCATCTATCAACATCTAGTTATTAGTTATGGAATGTGAAGTAATGCTTTGAGTTTGAATGATGTGCAATGCAACGTAACCAAAAATATGAATATAAACTACACAAATCTATTAAGTACAATTCATTAGTTAAAATCTTTATTCTATTACCTACGTGTAGGTTTGAGTAAATCCACTAGAATTTGGAGGTGTTCCCTCGAAACCTCCAATATTACCCTGTTCAACATCCAAAATCACATATTAAAATACCATTCGTAAAACAATGCTATTAACATGTAATAAATTTATAATTGTTTACTAGTTACATACCCCATCGATAGGTGTACTACAAAAATAAGTAGGTGGAGGGTCAGTGTATCCAGTCTCAACATTGTGACCCTACAATTTTATTACAATCATAAAACTAAATTAGTTAATCTTGCATTTCAAAATTAAAATTTAATAAATTAAATTCAATGAACATGCTAACTTTTACCTGAGTATCAATGCCATATGCATCATGCAAAATGTCAGCCGCCCTCTCCATCTCAGTAGTTGCATATGGATCCTGCGTAGCAGCCTCTTAAGTGTCGATGGGGTCATATGAACAAGTCACCCCGCAAGATTGACACACATGGGTTCGAAGGCCACCACTCGAAGACTCCCCTGGATGGCGTTGTAGAATAGGGCTAGTATGATGGATGATACTCTGGGTCAAAGTGTTGATTCCCTACAATGTCTCTATGTTGGCACTCTCCTTCGTGACAACAGGCATAACAACGTGCTCATGAGGCGGCCTAGCGAGAGCTCATCTCCCTTACTACGTAGGATCTAGCTATGCGCTGGTCCTATCATGAGCTGACCCCCCACCTCTCCCCTAGAAGTCCCTCATATCAAAATAATTTGGGATTTTTTTCAATATGAACTCACTATATAGTTTCGCAAGAAAATACTGGGGGACTTCACAATTGTTGCACATTCAATCATCAAAGACCATGTACCACCTATCATAGAAACGGTTCCTAATCTCATAGTGGTGGCACCAATGAATAGGAAACCTCTTTACATTGAGGCTCAGATTTTGATTTGTGTGTGGGTCAGTGAATAATGAGCACAAATCACCTTTTGTAATTTTTAAATCCTTTACTTGTTTATATGATAGTTTATCCGCATAATATGCCCTAGTCGCCTGCCTCCTATCTTGCCATCCAGTTATTTGTTTTCTAATTGAATCTACATTTTTCAACATATCTTTCAATGAATTTGATAGGGTCATTCTTTTTGTGGTTGAACCATTTGGATCACTCAACCTACTAATAAAATCCTCAATTTGTTTTTTGTTGTTCTCAATTTCACTCATTAAATTTTGTTGAGTGTCAGGAGGGTGTTGAGTGATTGGTGGAGGAGGTTGTTGTTGAGGTTGATTTTCTTGTTGAGGATTTTGAGGGTTTGCAGGTTCATTTGCATCTCCTACAAATTCAAAAAAAAATATATCAAATATAACCTAAAACTAACAAAATCAACCTAAAACTAAGAAATTCAAAACATCAAACAATACTTACCTCTCCCATCTCTTCATCATCGTGGTGCCATCCTTGCAAAGAAATAGCAACTGTTGTTGAATATTTTTGCACAATACCTCCTCCTAGAATGCGAGTACGAAAGTTGGGCGTTTTGGCCACGGGCGGAAGAAAAAAATAGTCGAAGTGAAAATGATGACTTTCACCTTTTTTTTCTTTTAATGTGCAATAACGCGAGCACATTATAACATGCTCATGCTATGATTTTTCAAACTTTTTTTAAAAAGTGGCCACAAAATTGCTACCCAACTTCATACACCCGCCCAAGGATGATCAACACAAAATAGCTTTCACCTGTCCATGGGGGACTTACTGCTGGAACATGATGCCATTTGGGTTAAAGAACATCGGGGCTACATACCAAAGAGCTATGATGCTAATTTCCATGACATGATTCAAAAATCTATAGAGGATTATGTGGATGATATATTAGCCAAATTAAGAAAGTGTTGAGATCACATAACGATACTAAGCTCCATCTTTGACAGGCTAGAAGAATACAAGGTTAGGCTCAATCCTAAGAAGTGTGTCTTCAGTGTGCAATCAGGAAAGCTCCTAGGGTATATTGTATCAATGACAGGAATCAAGATAGACCCTAAAAAAATCAAAGCAATTCTTGAAATGGAAGCACCACGAACACTAAAGCAATTAAGGGGTTTACAGGGAAGGCTCCAATCCATTCGTTGATTCAAAGCATAGTTAGCAAATAAGGCTATCCCATATTCTCATCTACTCCACAAGGGAGTAGCATACAAGTGGGATGTGAAATGTGATAAAGTGTTCAATAAAATCAAGGAGTACTTGCTAACACCACCAATCCTTATGCCACCAATTCAAAACAAACCATTGATCCTGTATATATCAGCAACCATAGCAACCCTTGGCACTCTCCTAACTCAACATGATGAAACATGGAAAGAGAGGTCCATTTACTATATCAGTAGAACCATGGTGGAACACAAGCTAAATTACACATTTATTAAGAACACTTGCCTAGTAGTAGTGTTTGTTGCACAAAAATTCAGGCACTACATGTTGGCTCACTAGATAAAACTTATCACCAAGATAGATCCTCTCAAGTATCTACTTTCTAAAGCAATGCTCATAGGGCGAATGACTAAATGGGTCATGATACTAACAGAAAATGACATTGATTATGTAGAATGGAAAGCCATCCAAGGACAATAAATTATAGACCAACTAGCAGAGGCACCGATATATTCAGAAAACCCATTGGTATTAGAATTTCCTAATGAGTCGATCTTTAATCTAAGTGCAGCAAATCATTGGAAAGTATGCTTTGACGGGTCCTATACTCAACATGGGTCAGCAGCAGGTGTCTTCTTCATCACACCACAAGGAGATTGCATACCAAAGTCATATAAGTTGTCTTTTCCTTGCACCAAAAATATTGTCGAGTATAAGGCTCTTGTCATAGGACTTAGAATTGTAGTACAATGGAAAATCATGGCCCTTAAAGTTTATGGAGACTCTCAACTGATTATCAATCAATTCAATGATGAATACCAAACAAAGGATGACAAGCTTACCCCATGCAAGAAACTGGTGGAAAGTCTCAAGGAATTCTTTATCGACATCACATTTGAGAAAATACCAAGGGTAAACAACATAGCAACAGACGCTATGGCAACAATCGAATCACTACTAGATATCCCACACAACGTCCATAAATATGAATTCTTGGTTGAGTAGCTTTCATACCAGCTTTCGAGGTACCCAAGTCTGAATTCATGTGTGAAGTCGTTGGTCCTAGTGATCCTTGGTACCATGACCTATAAACCTACTTGAAAATAGGAGTCCTCCCTACTGATATCACCTCGAACCTTAAAATAATGTTTGTCAAGAAGTTATCTATTTTTGTTATCTTAGGTGACACCCTGTATAGTAGGAGTATTGAAGGAACCCTTTTGTGATGCCTTAACCTTGAGGAAGCTTTGATTTCTTTAACTGAGGTACATGATGGCATTTGTGGATCACATTCTAGTGGTATGACCTTGGCCAAGAAATTGCTGAGGACTGGGTATTACTAGCCTACAATGGAGAAGGAAACTCGTGACTATGTCCAAAAATGTTTACAATGTCAACAGCATGGGGACCTCATCCATGCACCAATTCAGGAGCTCTAACCGATTATTAACACCTTGGCCCTTTTCATAATGGGGGCTCGATCTCATTGGAAAAATCACTCCCACCTCATCTAATGGACACAAGTTCATTATCACCACCACAAAGTACTTCACAAAGTGGGTAGAAGCCATTCCAATGACCTACATCATAGGGAAGCAGATATCCAAGTTCATCCTAGACTATCTCATTTACCGCTACGATGTTCCACAAGCCCTTATCTCAAATAACGAGACACCTGTCAAGAACTAGGATGTTTGAGAACTATGCCAAAAATTCAATATCCAACATTGCTTCTCCACTCCATACTACCCCTAGGGTAACATCCAAGCTGAGGCTTCTAATAAAACCATCTTAAAGATCCTCAAGAAAATAGTCAATGAAGATGGTCATGATTGGAACCTACAGCTAAATACCACCTTATGGGCCTACTGAACGAGTATCTGCACACCTACAGGTGCAACACCTTTCTCCCTGGTCTACGGATAAGAATCCAACCTTCCAATTGAGATCGAGCTCCCATCCTTGAGAATATCATTGTAGAATCTCATTACTGATGAAGAATATTGAGTGTCATGATTGAACAAACTAGAACTATTGGATAAGCGGTGCATGGATGCCTTGAACCACTTGCAGGTTTCCTAGAATCGTCTCAAGAGAGCCTATAATAAGAAGATCAAGAGTTGGTCCTTTCAATTTAGAGAGCTTGTATTGAAGGAGAATCAAAAAAATGTACCAAATCTAGACAACAAGCAAAAATTTTAACCCAATTGGTTGGGACCCTTCATCATCATAGCAAGTTATAAATCAGGAGCATATAAACTATCTACACCAGAAGGTGAGCCTCTACAGGAGCCTATCAATAGCTCCCATCTTAAAAAGTTTTATGCCTAAACTTGTAAGGTATAAATCTAAAAAATACAAAAAAATTAAAAATATAAAAATCCAAAAAATTAGAAAAAGGATTGAAAACAGTAAAGAAAAAAAAATTGTCCTATAGTAAAAACCACTTTGGTGGCACTTTGAGCAAGTACCTTGTTGAAAACCTGGAAAACAGGCGCCTCAAGTAAATAAATCACTTTCCATCCATCAAGATCTCTACGGATTTTTCTACATCATTCATCCATCACATCCCATTAATCCTTATGACATGCATCTGCATCTGCATCATAGCTTGATCCTGTGTTTGGATCATGTTCCACCCTAGAACTACTCAACACATTCCTAAGGTTAGTTTGTCCTTCATATATCAGAGTAGTCTACCATATCACATTGGGCATGTTCTTATACCCACATTGGATTAGATTCATGTATATTCTTGAAATCTTCCTTAAAATTAAAAAATCCAAAAACATTCATAAAATTAGAAAACCCAAAAACATCTAAAACATGTCAAAAACATTCAAAAACAAGTCAAAAGGTCATAAAAGGTAAAAAATAGAGTCCTCTTGTCAAACTACGGGTCTCTGAGCTCTGAACATAGGAAAGGACATCATCAATGTGCCCCCAAGACACATTAGGTCAATCTTTTAGGAGTCTATCATAATAAACTAACAATCCACATGTTATTTTCTCATCAATAAATGAGTCTGTGTCTATCGAACTATGTGGTCTTTGCATGTATAATGTAGGCAAGGCTAATATTTGATCATCCCCCAAGGCCCCTAGGATAGGTCTTTAGATTAGGTTCTTGGTCAACATCTCAGAAAAAACCCAAAAACATTGGAAATTTTGATAAATCAAAACATTTGTAAAACATCTCAAAAATACCAAAAAAAATAGCCTCAAAACATTTCAAAAATACCAAAAACATTCAAAAAACCCAAAATCCATCCATCCCATTTCACATTCATCTACAATAAACATCTGCTCATAATAAATGATCACCATCTTCAAACCTTTGGTAAAACAATCGGAAACAAGTATAGAAAATTCAAAAGTGAAAACTCAAATGTCAAAGGTCTCAAGTCTAGGTTAGTAGGTAAACAAGTTGGTTAACTCTTGGTATCAATATCCCATCATCTCGTTAGTCTCAAAATCATTTGATAACATCATGTCCTAGGATGCATCCTTCCTACAATGGACATCAACATTAGACCTCATCGTAGTTTAGTCTTGGCTAGAGGTATGAAGAACATTAGCTTGTTTGTTTACTTGATCTTTGTCTTGTTGATTTATCTTATTGTGCCAATTTCGATGACCTCTCAATGATGTCTAATCAAAATGATTTAGAGAGAAAGGGAATGGGGCATTGATCATTATCTTTTTTTTTGTTGTGCTTGTTGGATATTCTTGTAATATAACTTGGTCATGCTTATTTTGTTTGGTTGTAGGGAGGGTGTTTTGAATGCCTTGTTGACTATTACATTGGGAGGTTTGGCCTTCCTATGTCTTGGTCCGAGATGTTTGAAATATCTGAAGTACATCCTAATAGGTTTTTGTATGCCAAGTGTGAACAAGGATACTCCTATTTGATTGTCGAGTCAAAGTCCATCTCACTAGGTACAATGTCATCCTGGTTGTTTATACCTTGATGCATCGTATCTATGTGTGTTATCAAACATAGGGAAAGTTATGCTCTTTACATCCCCAATCCTTGGATAAGCTATACATCATCATCATTCATCATTATATCTAAGAAAGTATTGACGACTCATAGACTTGTTGGACTTCTCCATCTTCTCGGAATCAAGGGTTGATCCCTCTCTCTTTCTTCTATCCTCTTTCACACTAGCATGCTATCATGACATGCATCCATCCTGAATTCATAAAATATTAGCATACGCATCCTACATAATCATGGCATATCATCATAATAGGAAACATCATTCATCTCATTTGCATTGTCATTATCATCTAAATTTGTTAGTCTAACCATCCAAACATCCATCTTGAACCTCTTTATTGCGAGATCGACCCTAAAATCAAACTTTTTGCTCGATCTCTCGAGGGGGCAGTGTAGCAATGTAATTCCTTCCGTTAGGGAAGTAGTGGGGCATCCGAAAAAAATAGAAATTAATTTTTTGAATTTTGATCATGGCAGTGTTATTCTTTGAACCAACGCAACAAGTACCTCGCTTCAAAGAGGGGAAAAATGTAGACACCAAAAAAGTCTTGATTGATACTATGCATTTGATTCTAATTAACTAACATTGTTTCTTCCTAAACCACTTCGAATTCATCAATTAATTGAATAATCAGTATTATTTAATTAAAATCAACAAATTCAGCTATTAATCAAATAATTAAATTTATTGGATTAATTCACCCTTCTTCTAACTAATTTTCATCACATTTAATTAAATAAAACTATTTAAATCAAATCTCCCAAAGTCCTCTCACTTGATTAAATAAATTAAATCAAATGTCACAGTCTCCTAATTCACTCCAATTAATTAATTCTAGATTAATTAATCCTAAATCAGCTTTTCAATCATCATTATTAATTCGTCCAGCTTTTAACTCTCAAGAGTTAAATCAACCCAGGGTCAACTAACCAAGTTGCACATGAAAATAATTTTAATTAATTATTTAATTCATCTATTTTCCCTCACCAAGGCATATTCCAAGGAATATTCCTCCCAACAACCTCTCATTCAATTTCCCTCCAGAGGTTTTCAAAAACCTTTCACATTTGCAATAAATTCTTTTACATCCTCTCAAATCTCATTCAATTCCTCTTGCAGTTCTTCAACCTCAACCAATTTCATTTATTTCTCCTCCATCCTCCTCCACTCACACATTTCCCAAAACATGCTCCAACTTCCTCCAATATAATTGTGACACTTGACACATTCGCGTTGGCTCTCATTTTATCCCACATTCACCAATTTCATCCATTCTTAAACCCTTGGCTTCTATAAATAGAGGCATCTTTTTCACAATATGGATCCATAACTTCATGCATTATCGTTATAGTCATTGAACACTACATTGAACACTACAAAAGATGAAGTTACTCTACAAAAGATGAAGTTACTCTATCAAATCACAAAGAAAGAATGTGAAGCATTACCACCTCCACCTAAAGGCTCTCAAGGCCAATGAAGGGAGAATGCAAGCAACGAACTTGGAAAAGTCACCACAACCGTAGTGGTGATGAAGGGAGGTCTCACAAGACTCTAAGCTCACAACTTTTGTGGTAGAGGGGTGTGTGCAAAAGTGAAGTTGATGGGGTTTCTAGCTACTGCAATGCTCAAATGGACTTGTGAGAAATGGAGAAATTGTTGGAATTGTGAGAAGATGAAGTGGGAAAATGCTTGATAATGTGAAGAAGTTAAGTGATGTGTGAAATGGGGCCGTGCTACCCGATTCCTGCAGTCTAATAAAAAAAAAAAAAAAAGTGATGTGTGAAATGAATGGATTTGAAGGCCAAAAGGAGTTGTTTCAGGTTAGTTGGTTGCATAGAGGCATTACAATTCGACCCCAATCAGGTGTGTAATGCCCTTACGGAATCCAGAGGTAGGAATCTATTAGGGACGATAGCGCACCACACAGAGGTTTGCATATTGTGCTTGCATCCCTAATGAAAATTCCCCCACTAACACACAAAACACATGCCAAGTGGATGCATTCTGGATGGGTGATGTGGAATTTCGCCTTCAAATTTGATTTTCTAAGGTGAGGGTATGCGAAAGGGGAATTTACACAAGGGGTGCAAATTCACTCCAATACAAATAATTGACAATATTATTAAGGTCAAAAGGTGGTATATGTCAGAAGCTACTTCTTCTTGGGTGGAAAAAATTATTGTTGGTGGCCTATAGGTGATTGAAGTTGGAATCTATAGGGTTGGATAGGTTCACTACTTATGAAAAGTTTTGTGATGGAGGATGGACCCCTGGTGTAATATGGGATGCATTGAATCCCCTTCATGGTTGTTGGATGGTATACTTGGCATCATTGGGTTGAGGACAGATCAATAGTGTAGTATGGGATGCACTAAATCCTCTTCTTAGTTGTGCGATGGTGCAAAAGACCAAAGAAAAGGATCAACCCACGGTGTAATGTGCAATGCATCACTATTCCTTTTCTACATGAGATGCAATAAGGGCAGGTTTTAGTTAGTCATAGTGGATGTGTCAACCAATTACTATGTGTATGTGATGTATGTTGGAGCTAGTCACTATGTATATGGGTTGTATGTTGGAGCTAGTCCTTATGTAATATGTTGGAGCTAGTCACTGTGTATATGTGATGATGTTGGAGCTAATCACTATTGTACTTGTGATGTTGAAACATAGTAAAAGGTAAGTGGGTGGATGTGAGTATGTGAGGGTTTAAACACACTTACATTTCTATTTTCATTAGAAAAAGAGATATCCCAAAGGTAGGATTTACTTTCAGCCTTGAGGTGAGTCAACCCTATTGGGAAGGATTTGGTACTTCCTTATGACAAAAATGATTGGAATACACCTTGGGGAGATAAAAATAAAATACCTAATGAACTCAATTATATGATGTAGAACCTGAAATGTAGAGTTTAAGGATAGCACAAGCAGAATACAACTTTCAGGAAGATATGAGAAGGGTAGACTGATGTTTATCGAGCTCCAAAAGTGGATGTTGAGTGTCCTACAAGGACAATCGAATGGGTCATTATACAGGGTTTTTCCTCAACTTTAGGGGTTCTTTGGTGCAAGATTTGAGCTTTCGATTCCTCCAGATTCCGTTATCATAAATTCAAAAATAAATTCAGGATCTAAGTTTTTGTGGTTTGACAACAATGTTGATAACTTTCACAACTTTGTAAAATTGCTCTTTTGATCAATATTTAATCCTTCTTCACTTGTAAATATGCACACACAAAAGCAAGGGAAAATTTTTATTTTTGGGTGAATAGAGGTTTTCCTTGGTCAAACCCCGGTTTGGTAATTAAACCTTGATGATAAAATAATGAAATAATGGAAGGAATTTGATGAATGAACAAAGTTATGTCACAACTCACCAAACCCTTAATGGCTACCCTTAAAGGACTGAAGTATAACACATCATTCTAAGGATTGGATCTTGCATGAATTGACTTGAATGATTGCTTGATTTGATGCTTGAATTCTTGAAACTTACATCACAATGTTAGCTCAAAAACATGACATGAAGATGAATAAAATTTGACATGATGATATGATCTTGATTGTTGCTATAGATGGCTGATAAATATGCTCTTCAATGCTCTTGATAATAATATTCGCTCTTGTGAAAGTTGCCTCTTGATTCTTAATGTTGCTTTGATAAAATAATTGTGTTTATAGGTGTTTATCTAATTTCCCAAAAAATAGATTCCATAAGCCAAATTTTGAAACTTGAATTTGAATCATTAAAATACCACCAAAAACATATTTTAAATTGGGTCATGACACTTAAGGAGGACCCATTTTCCCTCTAGTGAAAGGGTCTTGGGGCCTAAATCTAGGACACACAATTTCCAAGATGTTTAAATTAATGATGGAAATTGTTTAATATAAGTTTCCCTTTCGAAAAACAGAAATAACAAGGCTTAGGATTGCATAATTTAGGTAATTAGAAGCTTAATTAAGTCCAATTAATTAAGGTGATGCAATCATAGTGTGAAAATGTAAAGGAGTACATTTTCCTACACTACAAATGTACATATGAGCTAGTCACCATTGTACAAGTTTCGATGTGTGTATGGTACAATCATTATTGTACTTGTGATATGCGCACAAGACAATCACGGTTATATTTGTGACGTGCGCATGAGCTAGTCACTATTGTACTTGTGATGTGTATGAGCTATTCACCTTGTATATATGTGATGATTACTCAAGATAGTCACTATGTATGTGATCTTGGAATTATGGTATGATATGCCCCTTGTGAATTTGTGGGTGTTTATATGTTGCTATTTGGTATGGATCCAACACTTGATGGGAAAATTGTCATCATTATATTATATTTGGACTAAGTTGATAGCTTACATTTATAGTAGTTATAGTCATGAGTCAACAGTTAGGTTAGAGATCTCATCCAAGAGGAGAGAATGAACTCCCTTTGATATTGGTGGGTGAACTATGAAACCTATGATTTCCCATGAGGGGATACGCAGGTAGGGTCATCATGAACACTTGAGGTTTAGGTCTAGGTCTAGGAATGACCCTAACCTTGAGAGCTTACCTCTCCTATGTGATGTTGAGTTGATGCCATCATCGTGAATGAAGAAGTTATGAAATCAACACTAGGTGAACCCACAATAGTGGGTTACAATTTTTTTATGAACAAAATTTGGATGCCACTCAAAAAATGTTAGAAATACCTTCAAATGAACATGCTTTGTTTGAACACGCCCCTTCGAATGAATCCTAAACCTTCGCTTGAAGGTTTTTAATGGAATATTTTCCACCAAAATAATTATTTTTTTCCTTTTTAAACACTATATTAGGGGCCTTCATTCGAAGACCCCTTCAAATGAAGGCCCCTTTTTTTGACCTTCCACCCTTTGTATGAAAATTTGTGTAATTTTTTAACTTCTGAAACCTAGTTTGAAGGTCAAAATAGAATCAACTCAAGGCAAACCAAATTGCAGGATCATAGTCCTTGAAATGAGATTTCCAACAACTATAATTTTAATATATTTTGGTTTTATTATGATTTTGTTTAGTTTTACTAAACATAGGTTTTTCCTAGAACATTAAGTTCTTTGTTCTACACATGTGAAAAAATAGTAAATTAGTGATTTTTTGTTTGAAAAATATCTACACACTAGGTATTGATATCCTTGTTCCAACAAAAAAAATTGAATTTCAATACATATAAAACAAGTCATGCAGGACTTAGTACACCTATGTCTAACCTATAATTGGTTTGACTTCAAAACTTAATTAAAAGAAAAATATTCAACAAAACATTATGAAATGAAATGTAAGCACTAGATGTCGATGTTACCAACCTAAATTCAAAAGAATAAAAAAATTATCCTTTGTAAAAAAAGGTGGACACCGAAAATTGGTTTAAGCCTACGACTTCAATATTCTTCATATTTCATATTCTTCATGGTCATGATTAAATAATGTCAATTATTTAATTATTCTCTATAGTCTTTATTTCTTCTATTAATTAAATAATCTTAATTATTTAATTAATTCACATTTTCTTTATTCTATCTGATTAATTAAATAAACACTTTTTATTTAATTATGTTACTAATTTTTTTTATTTTTATTTTTATTTTTTTAACGAGGGGAATCGGGTGCAACACGGCCCCCCATATAACCCCCCACTGCCGGTAAACTTTTTACCGTGACCGGCAGTGCTGGCAGGACACACCAACCGGTACCACGGGAGCGCCGAAGAGTCGAACCCATGGTGGGCGCCCTGCGACAGGGAACACCTTAACCAACTAGGCTCGGACCGGCGCCCCAAATTATGTTACTAATTAACCTTATTCTTCTTGTTAAATTAAATAAATTCTTATTTAATTTACCTTTATCATATTTCAACTATAATTAAATAAATTCTTTATTTATTTAATTATTCATTTAAAATCCCTTCATCATTTAATTAAATAAATCTTATTTACTTAATTATTCTTCAAATATCAAATCTTGAATTAAATGAATTATTTAATTCATAAATTCTATTTTAACGCATTCCTCTATATTTTAGATAATTATGTGAGTTATCTAAGTATTCACTTTTACTCGACTCGACATCTATTTTAATCGTTCAGTTAACTCTTGATTTTCAATGTCTGAGTGGCGTTCTCGAGTAATCTCTTCATTAGATCATTCAATCGTCCAGTTCTAACTCATTTGCGTGTACATGCGGGTTAATTAAATATTCTTATTTAATTAATTAAATCTTGTGCGTGCATTCGAACATGAGTTGCTTTAATCAAACTTTATCTTTGTCATGCAAAGATATTTCTTCTATTTTCGAATATCGAACTGAAGATTAAATCATTTATTTAATCTTTAAATTATATTCCTAATTTGTATCACTCATGTCACTACTAACAATTATCAGAATGCATGTCTAATCAGTCGATCTCAACCGTCCGTTGATCTTTCAATCATGGCCTGTCGTTCGAATAATCAATTTTCTATAAATTGATTTGTCATTCTTCATTCCAATCTCTCTCAAAATCAAAATCTCTTTTCGAATCTTGTGAGCACTTAATCTTGAATCTTTGATATTTTGCTAATCATTATCTTAGGCTATACTTGCACGAACTTACGAGAAATCTGAGGGAAATTATACTACACAAGCAAAATGGAGAACGGCAATCAAGATGAATCATGGAAATACGTTTGAAATTGGTGAGATTGTTTCAGTTTGTTTACGTTTTACTTTCCTTTGTTCTTTGTAGCTTAACATTTAGATTTGCATTTTAGATCTAGTATTGCATGTTTGCTTCTAATATGTTTCTTGTGCACTTTCTTGGTGTTACATTTGGTGAACCAAGTTCCAAACCAGTAAAACAAAAATTGAGAAAAATGCACCACATATTGCTTTATTAGTCAAGGAAAAACTTAAGAAACTCTTAGACGTTGGTTTCATCAGATCTATCGACTATGCAGATTAGATTTCCAATCTTGTACCAATCACTAAACCAACTGGGGGCATCCGCATCTGCACTGATTTTAGAGACATCAATAAAGCCTGTCCTAAGGATGACTTCCCTTTGCCTAACATAGACATGATAGTTGACATGACAGCAGGATATGAGATGTTGTCCCTTATGGATGGATTCTCAAGCTATAACCAGATCAGAATTGCAATTGAAGACCAACCTAAGATGGCTTTCACTTGTCCTTGGGGAACATATTGCTGGAATGTTATGCCCTTCAGACTCAAGAATGTTGGAGCAACCTATCAACGTGCCATGACTACTATCTTTCATGATCTAGTACACACTCTTATGGAGGATTATGTCGATGACCTTATTGCAAAATCCAAGACAAGGGCAGAACATTTACAGGTTTTAGACAAGATATTTCAGAGGCTAGAGAAGTATAATGTGAGACTCAATCCAAAGAAATGTGTGTTTGGAGTTAAGTCGGGAAAGTTGTTAGGTTATATCATTTCTAGACGAGGCATTGAAGTGGATCCTGCTAAGGTGAAAGCAATCATGGACATGCCACCACCCACTAATCTCAGTCAACTAAGGACATTACAGGGAAGGTTACAATCTATCAGAAGATTTATAATGCAGTTAGTAGATAAGACACATCCTTTTCAACATCTACTTAAGAAAGGAGTACCCTTTGCATGGACAATCAAGTGTGGAGAGGCTTTTCAACTGATTAAAGAATATTTACTCACACCACCTATTTTAATGCCACCTATTGAAGGAAGACCGTTGATTCTTTATATTACAACAACCCATTCATCACTTGGAGCATTGCTTGCATAGAATGATGATGAAGGTCATGAAAGGGCAGTCTATTATATCAGTCGGACTTTGGTAGGTTATGAGCTCAACTATAGTACCATTGAACGTGCATGTCTTGTAGTAGTATTTTCTACTCAAAAATTGAGACATTATATGCTAAACCATCAAATAATGTTGATTGCTAAAATAGACCCTTTGAAATATCTTCTCAACAAGGCAGCATTAACAGGACGACTGGCTAAATGAGTTATGATACTTAGTGAGTATGATATCCAGTATGTAGAAAGAAAGGCTATTAAACGATAGGTCATTGCTGACCAGTTAGCTGACACACCCATACAAGCAGATCACCCATTAGTAGTAGACTTTCCTGATGAGTTCATATTCACAATTGACACAAACATAACATGGAAATTGTACTTTGATGGCTCACATACAAATCATGGTTCAGGGGCTGGGATATTGTTTATCACACCACAGGGTGATTCCATCCCTAAGTCATTCAGGATTGCATTCCCATGCACTAACATAGCAGAGTATGAAGCTCTAGTGACAGGGTTATGTATGGCAGTCAAGTGGAAAATTAAGATTTTACAAGTATATGGGGATTCTCAACTAGTAATCAGACAGGTAAATAATGATTATGAGACTAAGGACGAGAAGCTTGCTCCATACAAGCGCATGGCTGATAGCTTTAAGGAGTACTTTGACAAAGTTGAATTTCATCAGATACCTCATGTTTTAAACAGGGCAGCAAACGTTATGGCTACAATTGCATCACTTATTGACATTCCTAACAATGTGCCTAAGTTTGAGTTCTTGGTAGAACAACTTTTGGTTCCATCCTACGATATCCCAGATTCTGAAATGGTGTGTGACATTGTTGGTCTTGATTCCCCATGGTACAAAGAAATCTATGATTACCTTCATGCCGAAGTCATACCCACTGGCCTATCAAATAACCAACGTAGGACATTCCTCCGCAAGTCAGCCAAATACACCATCGTCGAAGACACCCTATATAGACGCGCCTTAGATAATACCCTATTGAGATGTCTTGATTCTATTGAAGCACAAGCAACCTTGTGTGGGGTGCATGAGGGTATATGTGGCTCCCATTCTAGCGGTCCTACCTTAGCCAAAAAGATTATGAGACTAGGTTATTACTGGCCTACTATGGAAAAAGACTCATATGTCTTTGTAACAAAATTCCGCCAATGCCAAGTTCATGGAGACTTGATACATGCACCAGCATAGGAGCTCCATCCTATAACATCACCATGGCCCTTTGCCCAATGGGGACTCAACCTCATAGGTAAGATCAACCCCACATCATCTAATGGACACAAATTCATTATCACTGCCACTGAGTATTTTACAAAGTGGATTGAAGCTATTCCTATGACATACATTACCGACACACAGATTTCTAGGTTTATCCTGAACTATATCATCTGTTGGTATTGTGTCCCTCAGTCCATAATCACTGATAATGGCCGCCCATTTAAGAACCAAGAAGTCCACCACCTGTGTGACGAATTTCATATCCAACGTCACTTTTCCACTCCATACTACCCACAAGGTAATGGCCAAGCGGAGGCATCTAACAAGACCATCATTAGAATCCTCAAGAAGACTGTCAATGATGCTGGTCGTGACTCGCATTTACAGCTTAACCCTACTTTATGGGCTTATCGCACAAGTATCCGTACTCCCACTGGTGCTACTCCATATTCACTTGTATTTGGTTCTGAAGCTATTCTGCCTATTGAGGTCGAGATTCCTTCCCTAAGGGTATCCCTGAAAGGCCACATTGATGATGAAGAGTACCGAGTATTGAGGCTCCATGAGCTAGAATTCCTGGATGAGCGAAGACAGAAGGCACTAGACCATCTTCAAGCATATCAGAATCACCTTCGTCGTAGCTATAACAGGAAGGTATTGAACAAAAACTTTGACATTGGTGACCTGGTTTTAATGGAGAACCCAAAGAATCAAGTAGAAAGAGAAAAACCAGGAAAGTTTGAACCAAATTGGTTAGGACCTTACATTGTTACGGAAGCTTTTGGATCAGGAGTGTACCAACTCTCTACTCCTGAGGGGGAACCATTGTCCTCACCAATCAATAGTCTACATCTGAAGAAGTTCTACGCATAGCTTCTGGGAGCCTTTGTCTTAATTAGAAAAAATACAAAAAAAATAGAAAATCACAACAACAAAAAATCGTTATCAAGGTGAAAACCTGGCAAACAGGCGTCTTGGTAACACCAAATAAATTAGATGATCTAGAAAATAGTAAAGACAAATCATTCGTCTAATAGTGAAAACCATTTCGGTGGCGCTTTGGATAGGTACCATGGTGAAAACCTGGCAAACAGGGGCCATGTGTAGTTAACTCTGCTCCTTTGTCTACTATTATTCTGATCATAGTCCTTATCATTGTACATAGTCCTTATCATTATATATAATCCATGGCCCTGTACATAGTCCACTTCCCTGTACATATCCCTTATCCTTGAACATACCACCTATCTCTGTACATATCCCTTATCTTTCATAACCCATCGCTTGTATATACCATTCGTAATAAGTGGTAGTCTTTCCCATAACTTGGAACGATTGACATCGAGTGTGTTCCATATCCCCCATTTTACCCTATTCATAGTTAATTGGTCTTATACTCGACTGGGGGCAAACACTTGACATGTGTCATATTGGTTCTTACATTGGTTGTGTTGAAGACGTAAAACCATGGAAAATCCAAGAACATCGCAAAATGACCTGAGAAAACACAAAAACATCAAAAAACTTCCAAAAAAAAAAAGACAAAAAATTCAAAACATTTCAAAAATCCAAAAAATAGAGTCATAGTCAGTCGCACTTGTTAGTCTTTGTCGTTTGTCGAACTATGTTGCCTCTACAACTGGACGTAGGCAAGGCCATCTGTCGATGTGCCCCCGAGGCATTAGGTTAGTCCGTTTAGGTTTGTCTATATAAATTCATGATTTAATTCATATGTCTATATGACAAGGTCATTGGTCATGTCGAACTACGAGGTCTTTGCGTGTATAACGTAGGCAAGGCCATCAATCGATGAGCCCCTGAGGCCGTACTAGGTCAATCCTTTAGGGTTTGTTGTCACACATAGTCAATTGTCCACACATCGTCTCAAGTCATGTATCAATCTGGTGAACAAGTCGGCAATGTCTCTAAGTCAAATCCAACAACTTGCCAAAATAAAACAGATCAACAAATGTCTGCTACAGGATGTGTCCTTCCTGGAAATAGACATATCATCATGGAAATCAACCTATCTCTTGTTCAAGATGAGTCCTTCCTGAATACTGATATCAGCAAAACAATCTATGTCTTATACAGGATGAGTACTTCCTACATAATCGACAAGGTCAAACAATCAAACATAGCCTTATACAAGTTATCACATCAACGGCATCTGACTCAACGTCTTATATGATACATGTCTTTCTAAAACTAGGCTTTGTCATGCCTTATACAGATAGTCATAACATTGAAACCAGACTCAAAGTCTTATCCAGTATGTGTATCTCCTGAAATCAGGCTCTATCAATCAATCATTTTATCAATCAAAACAAATCAAACAAACAAATCAAGTTTTGGCAAATATTTTATTGGCTTATTGACTTTATGACTTATTTATCTTATCATTTATCTTGAATTGATGACTAGGAATAATGTACTAGCTTTCTCAATGATGTCCCATGAAGGATTTAGAGAAGCAACGATGTATCAGAATTCTATTTTCTTTGACTGTTGTTTGTCGACTGTCTTTTAAATTTGATTTTGAGTCATGTTACTAGCTTCCTCAAGGATGTCCCATGAAGGATTTAGAGGAGCAATGACGTCTCATGACCCGTCTTTTACTTTGTTTGCTATCTGTGGTTTGTCCTGACAAAAAGACTGGGGCAACTTGTGCCCTTAGTATGAGTTAATGACATTCCTTGTCTGTGACTGTCTGTTATTGGCAAGTGGATGACCTTGCACACCTTGATTTATGTCATATCATGGTGTTTTTCTCCATTTGTATTAGTCTTGCCCAATGATGATAAAGTGCAATACCTTTTGTGATACAGCGAAATATCGAAGATTGCTAATACTAACATCTATCTCATGTCTTTCGTTCTTTCTCGATCTTTCTTTCCGCACTAATAGTTCTTTCTTGCATTATGACGGAGTCCTGTGACACAAAACATTATACATCATCCTGCATCAACGTACATGTTAGAAAAATACATACATATAGGCATTTTCATATCTAGATCATCATGGCATAATAGATATTCATCATCAAATAATACATATCATAAGCATTCCATACATAAAGCAACTGTAAATACATGCATCACATTACATTTGTATAGCATCATATGTAGCCGGCATTATACATATAACATCATATTGCATCTCATAATTTCTAAATTGCATACATCACATAGAATCAACATTATCTCATTAGCTGCATAAACATCATCAAATACATATACTCATCCATCACATAGGCATATCACATAAACATCACATGTATAAATAAAGACTGCATAATCAATACATAGACATGCATATCATGAGAATCACCGCCAAAATACAATGTCTCGATACATCTCCAAAAATACCCCTATCCTGAACTGCCACTGCTATCAATTTTCCCGAGGGGGCATACCTTCATCTATTTTAATCTGGAGCATTATTGGGGCATATTTCTTATCGATTTTCTTTGACACAACGCCGAAATAACATTGTATCAAAGAGGGGCAAATGTAGACACCGAAAATTGGTTTAAGCCTGCGACTTCAATATTCTTCATATTTTGTATTCTTCATGGTCATGATTAAATAATGTCAATTATTTAATTATTCTCTATAGTCTTCATTTCTTCTATTAATTAAATAATCTTAATTATTTAATTAATTCACATTTTCTTTATTCTATCTGATTAATTAAATAAACGCTTTTTATTTAATTATGTTACTAATTAACCTTATTCTTCTTGTTAAATTAAATAAATTCTTATTTAATTTACCTTTATCATATTTCAACTATAATTAAATAAATTCTTATTTATTTAATTATTCATTTAAAATCCCTTCATCATTTAATTAAATAAATCTTATTTATTTAATTATTCTTCAAATATCAAATCTTGAATTAAATGAATTATTTAATTCATAAATTCTATTTTAACGCATTCCTCTATATTTTAGATAATTGTGAGTTATCTAGGTATTCACTTTTACTAACTTGACATCTATTTTAATCATTAGTTAACTCTTGATTTGATGTCCGAGTGGCGTTTCAAGTAATCTCTTCACGATCATTCAATCATCCGGTTCTAACTCATTTGCATGTACATGGTTAATTAAATATTCTTATTTAATTAATTAAATATTCTTATTTAATTAATTAAATATTCTTATTTAATTAATTAAATATTCTTATTTAATTAATTAAATCTTGTGCGTGCATTCGAACATGAGTTGCTTTAATCAATCTTTATCTTTGTCATGCAAAGATATTTCTTCTATTTTCGAATACCAAACTGAAGATTAAATCATTTATTTAATCTTTAAATTCTATTCCTAATTTGTATCACTCATGTCACTACTGACAGTTATCAGAATGCATGTCTACTCAGTCGATCTCAACCGTCCGTTGATCTTTCAATCATGGCATGTCGTTCGAATAATCATTTTTCTATAAATTGATTTGTCATTCTTCATTCCAATCTCTCTCGAAATTGAAATCTCTTTTCGAATCTTGCAAGCACTTAATCTTGAATCTTTGATATTTTTCTAATCATTATCTTAGGCTATACTTGCACGAACTTACGAGAAATTTGAGGGCAATTATACTACACAAGAAAAATGGAGAAGGGCAATCGAGATGAATCGTGGAAATACGTTTGAAATTGGTGAGATTGTTTCAGTTTGTTTATATTTTACTTTCCTTTGTTCTTTGTTGCTTAACATTTAGATTTGCATTTTAGATCTAGTATTGCATGTTTACTTCTAATCTGTTTCTTGTGCACTTTCTTGGCGTTACAAAAGGTTATGCGGAAATAGTACACATTACTTTTTAAAAATGTTTACTATTACAAACTAGTTATGAAAAGAGACAAAAAAAAATATAATTTAATTTTGGTGGAGGAGCATCCCGGGTGAACGCATGGAGGTAGAAGGGAGATTTCCAAGTGAATAAAGGAAGAGAATTGAAACAAAATAAAAAAAATTATTAAAGAAAACGGAATATATTCTACACCATTTAAATATGAAATACATATTTGGGCAGGATATGAAGAGATTGAAAGAAAATAAAAGAAAGCATGATAAATCACATAGCCTGATGGAATTAAATGAAAAGCAAATAAAAACAAAATAATGTGAATAGAATGCAAAGAGGCACTAACATGGAAAATGGAAAGAGAAGAAAATCAAAAAAAGGAGGGGCATGATTGAAAAAAAGGCAATGAGCACATCAAAGAGGAGAGGAGGGTTGTGTTCATGACATTTTTATAAATTAAAAAAAATATCATATAGAAAGGGATGATGGGCACACTATGCCAAGGAAGATGGATGTGTTGAAAGAACATAGTAGGCATAGAGGGCGCTCAACATAGGAAGGGCATCAAATATATGAGGGGAGATCGAAAAGAAGTCTGAAAACAAAAATAAAAGGCATGACCAATTAGAGAATATAGGACTAGTGGATTAAAATACAATGAGAAGGTTGTCTCTAAGAAAGTAGATTATAAGGAGTCATGCCATAACTCTATGATAGCTAATTGTGAAAAATCATATTGAAATTTGATCACAGTATTGTTTGAACGAGAGGGTGAACATTGGAATGTTAAAGTGAAATGTGAAACTTTAAAATAAATGAATTTGGATGGATTGGTAATAAATCAAACTGTCTCCATTTTTATTGTGAAGTTTGTATGTCAATTGAAATTTATTTTGGCTAAGAAGTTGATTTTATTTTTGTTAATGTTAAATGGTATCAAAGCCAGAGGTTCTGAGCACATAGGTAGATCGTTGAATGTGAGGAGGCTTATGCCAATACTTGCAAGTGGAGAGTGAAGAGTGGTAGAGAAGAGCTCGTGTGAGAAATATAGCAGGTTTGTGAAGTCCTGAATAGTTGGGAGCTAAAGAGTCGTGAAGAATCATAGATTGTGAAGAATGTGATGTGGATTGCGGACGATTGCAACAAGTGAGATGGGGATATTTGTGAGAAAGAAGCTTGTCATATAAGATGGATGGAGGCAACATCAAAAGTGGAAGATCTCCTTGATGATGGTTGATATACACATGAGAATGGATAGATTGGAAGAAAGGCAATGAGAATAATTGATCAAGCATAATAAGCATGAGGTTGCAATGAAGACATTCCATGAGGAAGGCATGGAGGAAAAGAGTGAAAATGAAGAGTTGAGAAACAAAGAAGTGGAATTGGATGCAGTAGTGATTGAGGAAGAAAATAATGAAGTGAGCAACGAAGAGGTTGCAACAAATGGCGAAGGTGAAGAAGATTTGTTGGAAAAAAATTCAGCGATAGAGGTTCAATGGTTTGAGAAGATCACAACAAATAAATGAGAGAAATATGTTGCAGCAGTTGAAGACAACATCGTAGAGGAAGATGTCTCAACAACAAAGAAGGATGAAGTATTTTATGAAATTTGTGAATTCAGACACATTTTTTGTTTACCTTCATTTATGAGAGGAGAAATTGAAGATTATGATGAGGAGAAGATAGAGGATGATATGGAAATCTTTAATTTCCATAAAGTCAATCATATTGACTTGTTTATGGATGAGTGGGAAAGCAAATTTTGGTGGAGGTGGTTGGTTTGTGGTGGGATTGCTCCCACAAACAAGGAGCAAAGAGGAAGATTAATTTAGCAGAGGAGGATGGTACAAGTGGATGTGAATCCACGAGAAGAGAGAAGAAGGGTGAGTGGAGCTGCGAGAGGAGTGTGAAGTTTGTTCCAACACAATGTTGGAAAAAGAGGAAGAAAGATTGATCTTGAGTACTTGTCCCAGTGATGGAATTTATTGTAGGTTGCATTCAACCTAGAAGAGCAGTTTGACTACTCAACTCCACTTTTGTGAACCTATGCTCACAATATTTTTACTTGGTGTGTCTGATGTAGGGGCATCCCAAGAAAACAGATGAAGGTAGAAGGGAGACCACCAAGTGAAGAAAGGAAGAGAATTAAAATAAAATAAATTTTTTGAATAAATAAAATGAAATATATACTACACCATTTAAATATTAAATACAAATTTGGGTGGCATATGAATAGATTGAAAGAAAATAAAAGAAATCAAGATAACTCACATAACCTGATGGAATTAAATGAAAGGTAGATAAAAGAAAAATAACGTGGACATAATGCAAAGAGGTGCCAACATGGAAAATGGAAAGAGAAGAAAATCAAAAAATGGAGGGGCATGATTGAAAAGAAAGGCAGTGAGGGCAACAAAGAGGAGAGGGGGGTTGCAGTCATGACATTTTTAAAAATTAAAAAAATAGAAGATAGAAAGGGATGATGAGCACACTATGCCAAGGAAGAGGGTTGTGTTGAAAGAACGTAGCAGGCGTAGGGGGCACTCAACATAGGAGGGGCATCAGATGTATGAGAGGAGATTGAAAAGAAGTCTAAAAACAAAAATAAAGGGTGTGAGCAGTTAGAGAATAGAGGAGTAGTGGATTAAAATACAATGACAAGGATGTATCTAAGAAACCAGAGTATAAGGAGGAGTCATGTCATAGCTATATGATAGCCAATCATGAAAAATCAGATTGAAGTACAATGAGAAGGTTGGCAAAAATTTCAGCAATAGAGGGTGAATGGTTTGAGAAGATCACAACGAATAAATGAGAGAAATATGTTGCAACAGTTGAAGATAACATTGTAGAGGAAGATGTCACAACAACAAAGAAGGATGGGGTATTTTATGAAATTTATGAATTTAGTCACATTTTTTTATTTACCTTCACTTATGAGCTTGAAGAAATTGAAGAGTATGATGAGGAAAAAATAGAGGAGGAGATGGAAATCTTTAATTTCCATAAAGTCGATCATATTGACTTGTTTGTGGATGAGTGGGCAAGAAAATTTTGGTGGAGGTGGTCAGTCTGTTGTGGGATTGCTCCCACGAATGAGGAGCAAAGAGGAAGAATATTTTGGTGGAGGTGGTCAGTCTGTTGTGGGATTGCTCCCACGAATGAGGAGCAAAGAGGAAGAATAATTTGGTGGATGGTACAAGTGGATGTGAATCCATGAGAAGAGAGAAGAAGGTTGAGTGGAGCTATGAGAGGAGTGTGAAGCTTGTTCTTGCACGATGTTGGAAAAAGAGGAAGATAGATTGATCTTGAGTACTTGTCCTAGTGATGGAGTTCGTTGTAGGTTATATTCAACTTGGAAGAGTAGTTTGACTACTCAACTCCACTTTTGTGAGCCTATTCTCACAATATTTTTATTTGGCATGTCTACTGCAGGAGCATCCTGTTGTGCATGTTTTGCACACATGCCCCGCCATAGGCAAGGACCCCCTTTTTTTCGCTCCCGACAGGCTGCTTTGCTCCTGTCTTGTTTTGCATGCCCCATTTTCCAAGCCCAAATTGGTCATGTGCCTTCAAACGATCAAATCCCCTACCCAAATTCACCTACTTAGGGTATTCAAATCCACGGAGAAATAAAGTCGCTCGTCCTCTTTCTGCCTTCTGTCTTGTTCCTGCTATTTTGGAAACATCCGTGGACCCCCGTCGCTCTGGTTTCCACATCTTTGACTTTGGGGCTAACTTTTTGGTGGATTTGAGATGTGTTTGGGGTCCTTAAATGAACTGCCAAGGTTTCGTCAACGTTCCATTCAATTTCGATGGTTTCAGACCTTTCCCTCCAGAATTCCCTTCCTTCTTGGCTGTTTGGAAACATTCGTGGACCCCCGTCGCTCTGATTTCCACATTTTTTACTTTGGGGCCAACCTTTTTTGGATCTGGGATGTGTTTGATGTGCTTAAATGAACTGTCAAGGTTTCGTCAATGTTCGGTTAAGTTTCAGTGGTTCCAGAGCTTCGTCCCCCTTTGGCTGTTTTGGAACATCCGTGGAGCCCCGGCGATCTAGCCTTCAAAGCCTAGCCCCTTCGTGGCCGTTTCCGGGACTTCATCCCTCTTTGGCCATTTTGGAAACATCCATGGAGCCCCAGCGGCCTGGCCTCCAGAGCCCGGCCCCTCCATGGCCGTTTCTGGGACTCTGTCCCTCTGTGGCCGTTTTGGAAACATCTGTGGACCCCCGTCGATCTGGTTTCCACATTTTTTACTTTGGGGCCAACCCTTTTTAGATCTGGGATGTGTTTGATGTGCTTAAATGAACTGCCAAGGTTTCGTCAACGTTCAGTTAAGTTTCGATGGTTTCGGAGCTTTGTCCCCTTTTGGCTATTTTGGAACATCCGTGGAGCCCCGACGGCCCGGCCTTCGGAGCCCGGCCCCTCCGTGGCCGTTTCCGGGACTCTGTCCCTCTTTGGCCATTTTGGAACATCCATGGAGCCCTGGCGGCCTGGCCTCCAGAGCCCAGCCCCTCCATGGCCATTTTCAGGACTCCGTCCCTCCATGTCCGTTTTGGAAAAATCTATGGACCCCCGTCGGTTCGGTTTCCACATTTTTGACTTTGGGGCCAACCTTTTTTGGATCTACGATGTCTTTGATGTGCTTAAATGAACTGCCAAGGTTTTGTCAATGTTTGGTTAAGTTTCGGTGGTTCTGGAGCTTCGTCCCCCTTTGGCTATTTTAGAACATTCGTCGGCCCCCGGCGACCCGGCCTCCGGAGCCCGACCCCTCTGTGGCCGTTTCCAGGACTCCATCCCTCCGTGGCCGTTTTGAGCTTCCAATTTTTGTCAAATGAGTCCAATCTTAAGAAAGTTTTCTAGGCACTCTTCCTTCCCCTTTTCCCATGTGCTATAATTGAAAAATCTTGGTTTTGCTATGTTTTGTGAGGTTCAGGAACTTCCCTTCCAGTTTGTTGTCCCTCGTTCGCTGCCCACCCCCTTTGGGCCCTCATTAATGTTTATAATCCAAATGAGCTTCAAATATGAATATTATGATCTTTTGATGATGCATGGATGGATCTAACAAGGATTTTGCAAGATTTGACTAACATTTTTATTGTTTTTTGTATGAAAGCACTTACGGCGTTTCATGTACGCGGGATTCAAGGAGCCTACTGCACGTCTTTCAGGAGACCCATCAAGAAAGTTGAACAAGGAATGTGCATAGCTCCTATCACCATTCATTTCATGATCGCCTTTCCTCGTAGCACCCATCAATAGGGTCGGCGTTAGAAGAAGGCATGTGCCAAGGAGGCCAAGGACAAAAATGCAAGGGGGTGGCCTTGAAGAAAGCATAAGGTAGTTGTCTGCCTGAATAAGGGGCAATCAATCTATTGATGCCAATCGTCAACGGGCTCGATTGATCCAAGGAAGCACACTGCAAAAACATCAAGCAAACGACAACCTTTTAATCAGTTTCTGCTACAGTGAAAAGGGAAATCAGCTAAATGACGAAATTGCTACAGTGACTGGCACTAGGTGACAAAACAGGGAAAAGACAAATATGTTTTTTAAATTTTTGAATATTGTGGGGTAGGTGAAACCCTAATGTAATTGAATCTGGGCCATTCGATGTAATTCAATCCTAGCCATTCATTTGGGCTTTGGAAAACTATAAATAGGGGCTTGCCCCTCATTTGCAAGGGTTGGAGAGTTGTAAAAAGCAATTGCAGCAATAGAAGACAACATTGCATGATTTTATGGATGTTCTATTTGATTTTGCTCATCTTGCATGCATGGTTCTACCTTCCATAGTAGTTTTAGTTGTAGATTCTTGAATGGAAGTGATAATGGAAATTGTTGTTATGGTATTTGATGAACTTTCAGCCCATACTTTTAGCACTTGTTGATGACAAACTGCTGTGTAAAGTTAGCTTGGGCTTCTTGATTTCAATGTTGCAACTTAGTTCAATTGCATGTGCAATTTGAAAATCTGCAGTCCTTAGAAGATTGCACTAGTTTTGTGTAACTGTAGGTTCCTCTTGGCCAAGCAAAACTCAATTTAGGGAGTTTGTCTACTGTAGCAGCCACCATTGTTACTGTTCATTCATAGCTTAGGATTAGAAAAACTTTCTTAACCCTTCTCCTTTTGCTATTTATTTTAATCCTTGGTTAAAGTAGGATCCAAAGCATCACCATGAAGCTAAATTAGATGAACTTGATGAGTTTTAACTCACTGTTTTGAGTGGAAAACCACTATTCATTCACTTCCAGCACTTTGAAACTACATTTCAAGACCCAACTTCCCATGCTTTGTAACTCATCCGTAAGTCCGCCTTGTGATTCCAGCAAATCACATCAAATAACTAAGATATTCCAAGCACTGTCAAGACCTGACATTAGAGACCTTGAGATAGTGTTCTGCAATTTGATTGTGGAATATTGTCTTTCAAGAGATGAAGTGCACCTACGCACTACCTATGTTGAGAGGTGCATAAAAACACATCAACAGAACTGGCGCTAGGAGGGCATGACATGTTGAGGCTACAAAGGTTAACGTTGGAATTCGAAAAGAGCACTTCCAAAGAAGAAATTTGAGATAGGGAGATCTCTTTCAATGCTAAAAATCAGAAAATTTTGAAGGCAAAAGAAGTTGAATCAAAATGGAGCAGCATGCACAAATTGACATCACTCAGTTGCATGCAAATTTGAACAAGAGACTGAAGAAGCCATTGTAGCAATTTGCATTGGCGGATAGATGTCAGATCCATTGCACTCATAGGCACAACGAGTTGGGATGTCTCACATTCTTGAGCAGAATTGAAAGGGTATTGCAGGGAGAAATTCCCTTTTGGGAAATCTATCAGCCTTTAGCCCTTGCAGACTCGAAGGAAGAATTGATAACCATGGTAGCCAAGGCATTCAAGGAACTGATCCAGGAACATTTGAGCAGCAAGGATGGACCAAGATTGGAGTAAGTACTAATGGAAAGTTGGTGTAGATTTCACAATGCACCACATTCAGAATTTATGTGTCCATCATGTGACAACATTATTTCTCAAGCCAAGGGTTTTTCAAGCAAGTTGGAGTAGCCAACTCTCAATGAGGAGAAGTCATCCTATGAGGCAGAAGAGCTGTCAATATTTGTAGGCCAACACCTTGAAGATAAACCAACTAGTTGGGCACAAGTTGGTGTTGGGACAACAGACATAGAAAATGAAAACCAAAGGGGGGAGTTGAAAGTCTTGGGACATCAAAGTGCATTGATGAAAATATGATTGTAACCAGTTTAGTAGACTTTCCCTCCTTTGAAGAAGAGCAGTCCTCCACTCAAGAAGAGGAACGAATGGCAATTGAAGATAAATTAACTGAATTTGCAGCAGCATATGCTAGGGCAGCCAACAAAGATGCTGAAGAACAGGAAGAAGAAAAGGTTGACAACATTGGAGCAGCAGAAAATGATGACGAAGGTATAAGTGAAATTAGATTAGAAAGCATCCCCTTCACCAATGACAACAATTGAGAATCTGAAAATGCAAGTTTGGAGGAGTGGGAACAACCACTTGCCACAGCTGTTTACCATCAAGCTTCTTTTTCAAGTGATGATGAGGACCCAGTAGCGGAAAGATATAACCAGCTTGTCTCTAGATTAGCAAAGGATTGGTCAGACCTGAAATACCAAGTGGATTTGGAGGTGCTACTACTGTCGAATTGGTGTAGACTTCATGATTCATCACACTTTGAGTTTGCATGTGAGCTATGCAAAGAGGCTATAAAAAAAGTCAAAGAACAAGCAAGGCAGCCAAGTGCCCAACCTCCTCTACTTGTTGCCCATATCGAAGAAGAAGACCAAAAGTTTGAATCAATTGATGGTTTAGCTGAAGGTGGACCTCAAGAGGATGATGGGACAGTGATAGAAGAAGGATAGAAATACAGTCTCAAACTTCTGAGCGATGAAGTAGATCAAGTGAGAATGTTGACCACCAGTCATCAAGAAGTTCTTCCTCTTGAAGAGCATTTGCACACCATGAACGATAGGATTTTTGGTGAGTCTTTGGAGGGAGATTGCATAGTGAATTTTGGTCCCCTTGATGAGGTGTCATCGATTGATGACTTCTTTCCATTGGTAGCTGCACTACGGAATTATGCTCATGTCAAGGAAGAGCACATCCCAGAAGACGGTAGTGATGAATACATACTCCTTGAGCCCTTGAATAGTGATGCACTAGAGTTTCCAGATTGGAAGAGGAGCTCCTTCTCCATTTACAACGATAGTGAGCAAGAGGAAACAAGTGAACGTCATGATGAGATGCATGAACATCAAAAAGAAGAAGACAAAGGCGGAGGTGCTAAGATAGTTGCTAACAGAGATGAAGCACTCAACTGACTACAAGATGCAACTTGGAGTCCTTCCGCCATGATCGTTGTTGATCCTCCTTCATATTCAGATGGCTACAATAGTACAGATTCATTCATGTCATTTTCCCATGACATTGAACACCACATAAATAAGGACAACCCTTGGGCAAGGAGACGAGACAACATGCTGCCCCTTGGGGACAACAACCAAGTGGATCCCAAGTTTGCAGATTATCAATGTGGAGAAGTATTTATTTTTGAAGAACTGCCAACCAGGGTTGTAGGTCCCATTGGTGGATTGGAAGAGTTGTTTGTTGCCCCGTCCTCCCAACCTTATGCCAGCTTAATGTTTGAAGTGCTGCACCCTCCACCGCGCCCACCCAAGGTTGCTAATGCAACAATCAAGGATGTTATGCTTGCTCTCGACTGTCCAATGCTGCCACATCTGTGTGATGACATCCAGGTTTTATCCTTCCTTGCCCCTATCATTTCTCATAACTGCACTTATTATTTTGATTATGGGAATGAGGGAAAACGAACATGTTTGTGGATTAACCATGGGTTCAACGAGCCTCCTCAATTGTTGATTTTTCATGATGACGTGGTTGAACTTGAGTGCTGCAACATTGAATTTCTTTTTTCAGAATATAAAGATAAATTTGCATAGTTAAGAACGACAACAATCGCCTGTTTGCTTGTGCATGCACTGCGAAATCCAATGAACGTTAATGTCAGCTTGTCGTGCCTGAACATAGTGCTTTGTAAATATCTTTGTACATAGTCTGTTTTGAGTAGTATAGGTTTCCTGTAAATACTCTGCTTTCTCGCTTTCCTTAGATTAGTTGGTTTGATGTAGGTTGCTTGCTTTGTTGGTTGTTTATTTTTTGTTTACTTTTGCTTTGCTGCTATTTTGCTCGAGGTCCCTTTGCTTTTAGCTAGGCACATATGTCCGCACAGCAACCATAATTATCGCCTGGGGTTGTTCTATGTATTTCTTTGTCAAACTCTAATCAAGTCTTCAGAGTGGATGGTGAAGGTCTTCTATTAGTGTCGAGTGATCTGGGTGTTTGATTCAAAGAGGATAAGTTGTTGGTTTAGCCTGACTCTGATGTATTTTGAAATCTTACAACTTTTACACATCTTAAGAATCTGACACTCACTGTAGGGGCTTTAGTGAAGTTTAGTTAAGTGAAAAATCTAAAATTCTACTTCAGCGCCACTATGATTCTCAGCCCTGAGCACGAGCTTCAATTATTGCAGGTTGAAATAAAAGAGCTGAAAAGAGAAAAGAAAGAAAGAAAGAAAATTTTGAAAATTAAAAGAAATAGAAAATTCAACTTTTCAGGGGTATCCGAGCAACTCTATCGGGGCTATGGACGCCCGGCTGGCAGTAGAGCAATGTTCAGGAGAATCACAACGACAACCTTGTTGAGGCTATGGATGCCTGACTGGCAGCGAGGCAATGTCCCAGATGCTTTTGGAGTTAGAATAAACTACGTAGCTTAACTTGACAAAGCTTGGGTTCCTATAGCAACTAAAGGATGGGAATTAACGCAACTACACACACTTGGATTTTCAGCATACTGAAGGTTGGGTTGGCTAGTGGTTTTGATCCTTTGGTTGGGTGTCTAGTTTGTTTGCCCTAGCATGAAGGTTGGAACCAAAGATTTTGGGTTCGTGATTCCAGTTTGTCATCAAAATGCTCTGGAGCATTTCCCCAGCGAGTTGCCATTTGTTGTGCATGTTTTGCACACACACCCCGCCGTAGGCAGAGACCCCCTTTTTTTTCACTCCTGACAGGCTGCTTTGCTCTTGTCTTGTTTTGTGTGCCCCATTTTCCAAGCCCAAATTGGTCATGTGCCTTCAAACAATCAAATCCCCTACCCAAATTCACCTACTTAGGGTATTCAAATCTGCGGAGAAATAAAGTCGCCCATCCTCTTTCTGCCTTTTGTCTTGTTCCTGCTGTTTTGGAAACATTTGTGGACCCCCGTCGCTCTGGTTTCCACATCTTTGACTTTGGGGCTAACTTTTTGGTGGATTTGAGATGTGTTTGGGGTCCTTAAATGAACTGCCAAGGTTTCGTCAACGTTCTGTTGAGTTTCGATGGTTTTAGAACTTTCCCTCTGGAATTCCCTTCCTCCTTGGCTGTTTGGAAACATTTGTGGACCCTCATCGCTCCGGTTTCCATATTTTTGACTTTGGGGCCAACCTTTTTTAGATTTGGGATGTGTTTGATGTGCTTAAATGAACTACCAAGGTTTTGTCAATGTTCAGTTACGTTTCAGTGGTTCCGGAGCTTCGTCCCCCTTTGGCTATTTTAAAACATCCGTGGATCCCCGGCGGTTTGGCCTCCGGAGCCCGGCCCCTCCGTGGCCATTTCCGGGACTCCATCCCTCTTTGGTCATTTTGGAAACATCCATGGAGCCCCAGCGGCCTGACCTCCGAAGCTCGGCCCCTCCGTGGCCGTTTCTGGGACTCTGTCCCTTCGTGGCCATTTTGGAAACATCTGTGGACCCCCGTTAGTCCGTTTTCCACATTTTTTACTTTGGGGCCAACCCTTTTTGTATCTGGGATGTGTTTGATGTGCTTAAATGAACTGCCAAGGTTTTTTCAACGTTCGGTTAAGTTTCGGTGGTTTCAGAGCTTCGTCCCCCTTTGGCTGTTTTTGAACATCCGTGGAGCCCCGGCGGCCGGGCCTCCGGAGCCCAGCCCCTCCGTGGCCGTTTCCGGGACTCCGTCCCTCTTTGGCCATTTTGGAACATTCGTGGAGCCCCGGTGGCCCGACCTTCAGAGCCCGGCCCCTTCGTGGCCGTTTCCGGGACTCCATCCCTCCATGGCTGTTTTGGAAACATCCATGGACCCCCGTCAGTCCGGTTTCCCCATTTTTGACTTTGGGGCCAACCTTTTTTGGATATGGGATGTGTTTGATGTGCTTAAATGAACTGCCAAGGTTTCGTCAATGTTTGGTTAAGTTTCGGTGGTTCCAGAGCTTCGTCCCCCTTTGGCTATTTTAGAACATTCGTCGGCCCCCGGCGACCCGGCCTCCAAAGCCCGGCCCCTCCGTGGCCATTTCTGGGACTCCGTCCCTCTGTGGCCGTTTTGAGCTTCCAGTTTTTGTCAAATGAGTCCAATCTTAAGGAAGTTTTTTGGGCACTCTTCCTTCCCCTTTTCCCATGTGCTATAATTGAAAAATCTTGGTTTTGCTATGTTTTGTGAGGTCTGGGAACTTCCCTTCCAGTTTGTTGTCCCTCGTTCGCTGCCCACCCCCTTTTGGCCCGCATTAATGTTTATGATCCAAATGAGCTTCAAATATGAATATTATGATCTTTTGATGATGCGTGGATGGATCTAACAAGGATTTTGCAAGATTTGACTAACTTTTTCCTTTTTTTTGTATGAAAGCACTTACAGTGTTTTATGTACGCAAGATTCAAGGAGCCTACTGCACGTCTGTCAGGAGACCCATCAAGAAAGTTGAACAAGGAATGTGCATAGCTCCTATCACCATTCATTTCATGATTGCCTTTCCTCGTAGCACCCATCAATAGGAGAAGGCATGTGCCAAGGAGGCCAAGGACAAAAATGTAAGGGGGTGGCCTTGAAGAAAGCATAAGGTAGTTGTCTGCCCGAATCAGGGGCAGCCAATCTATTGATGCCAATCGTTGACGGGCTCGTTTGATCCAAGGAAGCACACTGCAAACGCATCAAGCAAAAGACAACATTTCAAGCAGTTTCTGCTACAATGAAAAGGGAAATCAGCTAAATGACGAAATTGCTACGCTGATGGCACTAGGTGACAAAACAGGGAAAAGACAAATATGTTTTTAAATTGTTGAATATTGTGGGGTAGGTGAAACCCTAATGTAATTGAATCTGGGCCATTCGATGTAATTCAATCCTAGCCATTCATTTGGGCTTTGGAAAACTATAAATAGGGGCTTGCCCCTCATTTGTAAGGGTTGGAGAGTTGTTGTAAAAAGCAATTGCAGCAATAGAAGACAACATTGCATGATTTTATGGATGTTCTCTTTGATTTTGCTCATCTTGCATGCATGGTTCTACCTTCCATAGTAGTTTTAGTTGTAGATTCTTGAATGGAAGTGATAATGGAAATTGTTGTTATGGTATTTGATGAACTTTCAGCCCATACTTTTAGCACTTGTTGATGACAAACTGCTATGTAAAGTTAGCCTGGGCTTCTTGATTTCAATGCTGCAACTTAGTTCAATCGCATGTGCATGATGTGCATGTGCAATTTGAAAATCTATAGTCCTTAGAAGATTGCACTGGTTTTGTGTAACTGTAGGTTCCTCTTGGCCAAGCAAAACTCAGTTTAGGGAGTTTGTCTACTGTAGCAGCCACCATTGTTACTGTTCATTTGTAGCTTAGAATTAGAAAAACTTTCTTAACCCTTCTCCTTTTGCTATTTCTTTTAATCCTTGGTTAAAGTAGGATCCAAAGCATCACCATGAAGCTAAATCAGATGAACTTGATGAGTTTTAACTCGTTGTTTTGAGTGGAAAACCACTGTTCATTCACTTCCAGCACTTTGAAACTCCATTTCAAGACCCAACTTCCCATGCTTTGTAACTCATCCATAAGTCCGCCTTGTGATTCTAGCAAATCATATCAAACATCTGATATATTCCAAGCACTGTCAAGACCTGACATTAGAGACATTGGGATAGTGTTCTGCAATTTGATTGTGGAATATTGTCTTTCAAGAGAGGTAGTGCACCTACGCACTGCCTGTGTTGAGAGGTGCATAAAAAACACATCAACACATCCCAAGCGAACACATGGAGGTAGAAGGGAGACCACCAAGTGAAGAGAGAAAGAGAATTAAAATGAAATAAAAAAATTTGAATAAAGAAAATGAAATATATACTACACCATTTAAATATGAAATACAAATTTGGGTGGCATATGAATAGATTGAAAGCAAATAAAAGAAAGCATGATAACTCACACAACATGATGGAATTAAATGAAAGACAAATAAAAACAAAAAATTGTGAAGAGAATGTAAAGAGGTGCCAACATGGAAAATGGAAAGATAAGAAAATAAAAAAAATGGAAGGGTGTGACTGAAAAAAAAGGAAATGAGCACAACAAAGAGGGGAGGGGATTGTGTTCATGAATTTTTCAAAAATTAAAAAATTATAGATAGAAAGGGATGATGGGTGCACTATGCTAGGGAAGAGGGTTGTGTTGAAAGAAAGTAGCAGGCGTGAGGGAGAGGATAACAAACAAGGAGATAGTTGCAAGAGGAGGGGTCATGGGTGGTGAGGAAAAGAGGAAGAGCACCCACACAACAAAGACAAAGGGGTTGGGCCATGTTTAAATGGTAGTCTAGTTATTGTTGTATTGTGATATGTTTACATGAACTATTCACTATTGTACTTGTGATGTGCATACAAGCTAGTCACTTATTATACTTGTGATGTGCATATGAACTAGTCACCATTGTACTTGTAATGTGTATAAGCCGATTGCCTTATGTATATGTGATGTATGTTTGAGTCAATCATTATGGGAATTTGGGATTATTGTATGATATGACCCCTATGTATTTGTGTATGTTTGTCAACTAATGATTGGTAATGTTTGGTATGCAACCAACACTTGATGGAAAATTATTATCCTTCTATTAAAATTGGACTAGGTTGATAGCTTATGCTTAATTAATAGTCATGACTTAAAGATGAGATCAAATATCTCATACAAGAGGAGAGAATGAACTCCCTCTAACATAGGTGTAAAAACTAAAAAACCTTTGATTTCACAAAGGGGATACATAGGAAAGATCATAAAAAATCAACCCTCGAGGTTTAAGTTTAGGTCTATGGATGACCCTAACCTTGGGATCTTACCACCTTTGAGTGTAAGCTTAAGACATGGAGTATAGTTGTTACCACTATGGTTTGGAGAAGTTATGAAGTTGGCACTTCTAAGCTAGATGGAAGATGCTTGGTTGATTGAGTTGGTAGTTGATGTGAATTGACAAACAAAAAAGAAGTTAGCAGCAATCAAAGGGGAGGATTTTATAGAGAAGATGTGTAAAATATGTAATATGGAATCACAAACAAGGTAAGCAAATTGCTTGACATAATGTCTCATAAAAAAAATGTGATCTTGTAGACAAATGATTGTAAAATATGTACAAAAATTAGATTTTTAATATTCTTTAGAAACTATAAAGATAGGAAATTAAGAGGTTGATTTTTTTTAATTACAAGGTTAATATTGTGAATTTTAATTAGAATTTTCAATTGAATAGGGTAGTAATTAGAAGAACATTGATGTCATATAAGATCAAAGTTAAAAAATAATTTTGGAAGTACAAAATTTTCCTTGACTTTGTTGGAAATTTCATCTATTTATGAAACTTAGTTATAGAATTAAGATAAAGAAGAGGTATAAAGAAGAGGGTGCTATTTCTAGTTGGAAGCCTCCTTTGGATGACCTAGACCCAATTGATGTATAAAGAAAACTAATATTGTTTAGCTCTCACTTTGATAATCTGACTTTGATTGATAATTTGAACCTGAATATAAACACTTAATTAAAAAATTGAACTTTCAATTTATCATCGACTAGGAAATGAATGTGCAGAACAACCAGCTTTTAACAACAATCATAGAAAAAAAATATTTACAATATTGAGTAATATCTATGAACAAATAAAAATTTATGATTAATTTTCCATATAATAATAAAATTAGTCATTATTGTAATATGTTCAATAAACCAGTGAGAATGGATTACAATAGTTTCAATACAGAAGATTTATTTGAAATCACTAAAAAACCTTTATTACATTTCTATATCATATTCTAGTGAATCAAACATTTGAAAAGAAACCTATTACAACTCTCATCTCAAATAAAACTAAATTTTGCACATAGGGGGTAAAAGCTAGGAAACAATCCATTTGCAATTGTATTCTAATACTCTAAATCTACATATAAACATTGAATGAGATCTTGTGAGCAGAGTCAGTAGACATGGCAGGTTGCTATAAGACTGTTCTAGGAGACGCTATCACTTCTTGCATTATCTGCTGACAAGATATGATTTTGTAAATAAGCTTCCCTTATGAAAGTCTGGCGAATATCTTCAACAGTCCTCAGTAGATAGGAGTAGAACCTACGACTTATATAAGAGAAAGTTGCTTCACCATTAATGGTATGTTTCAGGTGTAGGAAGGAATGCATGTAATTGAACAACACACCATATCAAGTACTCTCCCCATCACTAATAATAATTTGAAACCCTTCCCTTGTATTTCACATCAAGCATTAATATCAACAAAAATTCCCTTTACAAAAAGACCCAATTTTAATATGAAGAAAAAAGACTACTCATTTTGCTTTACTTATAAGGAAGGTGCTTCTATGACATTATAGTCATGGCTTTAATATTAGAAAAATAGAAGCGTTATCTTCCGCCTCTGTGTACAGTAGATATTTTTGTATCATTAGATCCCCCATTGCTTTGGAAGTGTGGAAAATTTTGGATATCATGATAAAAAGGTCCAACTAAGGCTATCCTAAATCATAACAAGTTTAATGGTTTAAAATAAGACATTTATTTATAATTTTTTATTAAGGATGAAGTATAAATTATTATTAAATTATTATTGATTGTTTGATTGTTTAAGAGTGGTTTTTCATAGAGTGTCCAACTCATTATTCTTGACTTGAGATTAACGATGAAAAAAAAAACATTAGATAGCTCCTACCAAACTTGAATTTGATGATATGTGGATGGTTATTCCAATTTTAAATCATATTTTACAATTTTAAAAATTATTAAACTGTGAAAAATTTGACTTACTATATTTTTATATAAGCATATACATGTGACACTTTAAATTATTAATAAAGGGTAGATATTGTAGAAAAATATAATAGTGTATTTTTTTTGCTTGATAAATCATTGCTAAGGGGTAGCATCCCGAACGCTTTTGATTGGAGCTATGAACTAGTGAGGCCACATTCGAGGGACCTCATCTCTGCCATTAAAAATTGCCACCACTATATCCACCACTGCCACCACCACCACCACTATTGCCGCCACCATATCCACTGCCGCCATTTTCTTTATTGCCACCATATCCACTGTCGCCACTTTCTTTATCGCCACCATATCCACTGTCGCCACTTCTTTTGTTGACCCCGCCACAGTGCCTACCAAACTCAACCATTGTTCCACCCCTCTCCTCGAGCGCTAAATGATGCCACTTTCTCCCTGTGAAAATCCCACTATCCACCATGGGATTCGAACCTTAAACAACCCAACTGCTGCCCTTGCAACTTAACTGTTGCACTGCAGGGTCAACCCCAATATAATAGTGTATTTTAATTTATAATATATATCATTTTATAATATTTTTCATAAAATAAATATTAATTTAGAATATTCTTAAAGAGAATACAAAAGTATTTCTTATTCTTTGTTTCAATGGAAATAACTATTTTTTCTTAGAAAAAATAAAATAAATGATTGTTTAGAATGTTTTTAACTCTTTTAATATAAGATTATCTTGAATATTTTTATAATATCAATTTAGAAACTTATTTTTAATTGCAATTATTATTTAAATTTTTTTACTTTGTGTAAATTTTAAAAGTAATCATTGTTCTATAATTTTACATTCATTTTTTCATATATATTTAGGAGTACAAATTTACAAAATCAGAAATAATTAGGAAGTGGGGTTGGTGTAGTTTATTAATTAATTGAAAATTAAAAAACCATTGTATTATGATTTTCAATTAATTAATAAATATTCAAAGGTGCATTTGGGAACTGAATAAACAATAGTTTGGTGTAGTGTAACATTTAAATAATACAATCATACTTTTATTTATTTTCAATGAATAAAATTAAACTATATTTTTTAATCTTAATAGATGAAGATAAAGTATGTGTAGTTTGTTTCTTTTATTCTATATAACCAACCTTCTTTGACTACGCTCCAGTCTTGTGTCCATATACAAATATTACTATTCCATATTATTAACAAATTATTTGATACTTGCACATCTATGTTTTAAAAAGTCTATCTAAAATATTCTTAGATATGCTCTTGAGGGATTTATTTTTGAATCAATTTATAATATATAAATAGAATAGATATTCTAGAATGATATAAAGATGGATATATTAGTTGAAAGGAAAAATCCAAAATGTAATGTGAAAACCTATCAATGTTTCATGCCCATAAATTAATAAAAGCAAAGCATAATAGTTAATACTATGTAGAGAAAAAATCCAAAATGTAACAAGGATGAGTTTGTGGTCATATATCTACCATACCTACAATATTGTCTCTAACAAAGCAAAAATTAGACACAAAACTAAACAAAAATTAGACACAAAACTAAAGATGCTTACTAAATAAAGAAGTTGAACAAAGCATTACCACATTCATTATCTTCATCAAGAATCTTCATTGTTGGACCATAGAGCTATTTATTCTTGTCCTCATTCTTCTATTTTTATTAAAAACATCTATACATGTTAATTTTGTTTGATTTGGCTATTTACTAATGTTTACTTCAAGTTAATATATGAATGTGTATGCATTTTATTTTTTTAATCTTAATCTTCAATTTATTATATTTAGAAAATATATTTTATTAATTATATTATTGCCTAAAATTATAAAAATTATCTTTAAAGTTTATAATATCTTTAAAATATTGATTTTGATTGATTAATATTATGAATTTCAATTAGAATTTTTAGTTGAATAGGGTAGTAATTAGAATAACTAATTAATATTATGAATTTTAATTAGAATTTTTTAGAATAACATTGATGTAATCTAAGATCAAAGGTAAAAATTAAGTTCAAAAGTATTAAATTTTTTCTTGATTTGGTGTTGACAATTTTATCTATTTATGATACTCAACCATAGAATTAAGATAAAGAAGAGGATGTTGTTTCTAGCTGGAACACTCTTCTGGTTGATCTAGACCCAACTGATGTATAAGGAAAATTAAATATGATTTAGCTCTCACCACCATGAAAGGAAAATTTATTTACAATATTGAGTAATAACTATGAACAAAGAAAAATTTACGATTACTTTTCCATATAACAATAAAATTAGTCATTATTGTAATATGTTCAATAAACTAGTGAGAATGGATTGCAATGGTTTCAATACAAAAGATTTATTTGAAATCACTGAAAAGCCTTTATTACATTTCTATATCATATTCCAGTGAATCAAACATTTGGAAAGCAACCTGTTACAACACTCCTCTCAAATAACACTAAATTCTGCACATAGGGGGTAAAAGCCAGGAAATAATCCATTCACCACTGAACTCTAATATTCTAAATCCACATGCCCATTAATATTTACAAATCTAGAGATAAACACTGAATGAGATCTTGTGAGCAGAGTCAGTAGACATGGCAGGCTACTATAAGATTATTCCAAGAGATACTATCACTTCTTGCATTATCCCCTGACAAGATATGGTTTTGTAAATAAGCTTCCCTTATGAAATTCTGGCTAATATCTTCAACAGTCCTTAGTAGATAGGAGTAGAACTTGCAACCTATAAGAAAAAGTTGCTTCACCATTAATGGTATGTTTTTGGTGCAGGAAGGAATGTATGTAATTGAACAACACACCATATCAAATACTTTCCCCATCACTAATAATAATTTGAAATCCTTCCCCTGTATTTCACATTAGGCATTAATATCAGCAAAAAATCCCTTTACAAAAAGACCTAGTTTTATATGAAGAAAAAGACTACCCATTTTGCTTTTCTAACAAGGAAGATGCTTCTCTGACATTACAGACATGGCTTTAATATTAGAAAAATAGAAGCGTCATCTTCTACCTCTGTGTAAAGTAGAGATTTTTGTATCATTAGATCCCCCATTGCTTTGGAAGCATGACAAATTTTGGATATCATGATAAAATGGTCTGGCTAAGGCTATTCCTAAATCATAGACAATTTAATGGTTTAAAATATAATTTTAATTAAGGATGAAACATAAAATTATTACTGATTGTTTAAGAGTGTAGTTTTTAAGTATAGTGTCCAACTCATTATTCTTGATTTGATATTAATGATGAAAAACTAAAACATTAGATAGTTCTTACCAAATTTGGAATTTGATGATATGTGGACAGTTTTTCTAATTTTAGACCATATTTCTATGTGGAATTTGGTCTTATGGGGGTTTGGGCTTCTATTTTCTTGGATCAAGCAGTCCCATGAAGCAAAGAAATTTATGCTACAGAATTAATTGAAATCTTTTCCAAAAAAATAACAACCCCTACCTTTTAGGATTGTAAATTGAAGTGGGGTTAGAAATTGCCCCTACAACTTAGGATTTTTTTTCTGCCACTTGTCTATCACTTAAAATTTTAAGTTCCTAAAAAAAATAAAAATGAGAGAATTTTTATTTATTTATTAATTTTTATCAAAAGTACTCTACTTTGTTCCTTAAATTTTGGAGCTCAAACTCTTAAGCTGCATTGCAAAATTGAATTCATGAGAACACTAGCTTTAAAATATTTCTAAAAAATCTCAGCAACAACCACGTAAATTTTTTAGGAAGCCTCCCTCTATGGGACCTTACCCTTAGCATTTATTATTATTTATTTAATATAAACACATGCAACTAGAATTTGCTTACACAAACACATACTCTAACATATTAACATATTATTTAATATTTATTATTATTAATTGTTTAATCCAACCACATTCAACTAGAATTTGCATACACAAACACTACTCTCTAACATATTAACATACAAATAGTTTTCTATCACCATAATCCTTGAACCTTCTTTAGGTGAAAGTGCTGGTAAATATAATCTTGAGGAATGAATTGAAGTGTGCATAAATATAGATAAAACCTCACTATCACAAAATTAACCTTAAACAAATAAATAAATAATAATAATCCTATACAAACATATATATATAAATATAATCTTGACACACATATATATACACATATATATGTATGTATGTCCGCCTAGGGTTAGGGTTTCATTATCCGCATTTCTTTGCCGTGGACATTGTTTTCTGATATTTTTCAGCGCAGCTCCAGATGATGAAATTATCAGGTAAACATAGTAATCAGCATTATGCGATTGATTATTTTTTTTGTTTACAGTTTTGACATTTATGCTGAGGGGTGTGGTTGAGTTTTTAGGTGCTGCAACTGTGTATCACAAAGTACGAGAGAAAATTGCTCTGGAATTTACTGCCTAGAATTGACGGAATTGGAAAGATCGGTAAGTAAAATTATAGAAGAATTTTTAAAATTTTCAAACGCCGTATGAAAATCCACAAATTTAAAATATAGCTATTAGTTTTAAAGGGGCCTGTAGAAGAGCATCACAAATGCTATTCCAGCTTTAGAATTGGTAAATCAGGACGTGAGTTATTTTTCTCAAATTTACTAAATTTAATTTCTTACTCAAGCAGAGCCAGAGCATTTTTTAGATTAATTTTTATCATATTAGAGCCAGGATTTTTCCCCTATTGTTATTGCATATTTAGATTTTTCTTCAGTTACTATTCAACACTAAACCCTAATCCCTAAACCAGACATTGACTGTTTCTGGTATGTGGAATGGATCTGTCATTTGGGCAAATTTTGGCAACCTGAATTTGATCTTTCTTGTTCAGTGTTGTATTTTGTCCAATTTCAATGTTTTATCATATGTCAGCATGCTTGTCTAATTTGGGAACTCCAGGTCTTTATCTACATGCTCATACCATTCCACAACTGTTGATGGCCCTTTTTAGCTTAAAGCGTTGGTCAATCGCCCCTCTTTCAATTTTTATTGGACATATTTTTGAAATGTTACAGCACGTAAATAACATTTGTTTCTTATATTTTAATGCTGATTCTTTAGTTCAATTGCAAATTCGAAATCATTGGGGGTCTATTTGCTTGTTACTGTATATAGTTTTACCATAAAGCCTACATTATCAAGTTCTTACTGCCCATTGTATTAGGTATAAGGTATAAGACTAACTGTCAAGGTCTTGGCCATTATGCTAGGTAAGATTCTTATTGTATTGGATATTTTGTGTAAATGTTTCAAAAGTCTTTAGGATCATTGGAATGAAACTCTTATTAATTTCTACATGTACGAAAAATCTCTAGGATCAATGATGTGAAATACAAAAGAATGTAGAGTAAAAGATTTCAATGAGTTTGACTCAAAACTACACGGTTGAATCCTGATAGCAATATCATAATTTGACACGCTGTGGAAAAATACCTCCTACTTATCAATTGATGAGCTAAAGGGGCTCTATTATGAATGGTTCATAAGGCACAACACTTGGCGGTTTTGCAAATGGGGTAACAACTCAACCATTTTTAACCTCGGAAAAACTCCCCGTTAAGCGCTTGAGCCGGAGCGTACTGGATGGGTGACCTCTCTGGACGGACTTGCTTCACCTCTGGAGCATCACCTAGATGCAATGAGTGCTAAGTGGACCATTCGATATCATGAGAGATGGGTTCTTGTTGAACCACTACTCATGAAACATGGGTCAATGAGTTTGACTCGAAACTACACTTGAATCCTGATAGCAATATCATAAGTTTGGTTATCTTTTTTGATGTAACATTTTGTTAAGTTGTCACAATAAGTTATCTTGTTTGGTGTAACTTTTTGTTTAGAGGTCATTTAAGGCTATCTACCCAATTCTTGCACTTCCCTTCTAATTTTCTCAAAAAACTTTGCTTTAATTTTGAAATATGGTAATTTTTTTTTGTTTTTGAAATTTAATTTTGAAGGATTTTTTTTTTTTTTAAACTTTTGATGATATAAATTATTGAATTCACTAAAGGTTTCATATTGTAGTAAAAGAGTTTAGGTGGGATCTAATTCAAGAAACAAAAAGGAACAAAATGACCACTCTGTTGCATCTTCTCGCGTTTGTATTGAGTCACAAATATTATAGTCTTGAGATGCTTTCTGCTTCATCAAGAGTTGCTCCATATAGGGATGCTGAAGTGGCTCAAGGGTACAAGGCAGCACTTTGTAGACTGTTCACTGCTTGCGACCAACATGATTGAGTGAGGGATGAGTTCATAACCTTTGCATGCTCTAGTACGGTTGATCTTCTTGATGCTCTTCGAGACAAGTACAGGGTGGATGCTCATAGTTGGTGGTACTTCCATGGGAAAGAATACAGGCACCTCCAACCTATCAGAATAAAATTTTTATCCCAAGTAAGTTTTATATTTTGTAATTTTAATTTTAATTTGTATTAATTAATAATTTTGTTTAGTTAAATTTTGTAATTCTTAACTATTTAATTTGGTCTTAATAGGTTGCTAGTTCATTTTCTTCTGAGAGAAATTGGAGTACATACTCCTTCATCCATTCAATAAAATGCAATAGGCTACATTAAAAAAAGGTAGAGGACTTGGTGTATGTGCATTCAAACTTGCGCCTCCTTACACACAAGCAAAGTTCCCACAAAGAAGGAGACACAAGGAGGTGGGATATTGAGCCAGAGCAACCTGACTTGGATGTTTCCACAAGTCACTTAGCTGCACTTGATATTGATGATGATTATCAGCCTGAAGCGGCTATTGAGCATGAGAGTGGCAGTGCCAGTGCTAGTGGCAGTGCTTGTGTGAGTGCCATTGATGTTATTTGTGGTTCTACACAAAATGTAGCATCTAATGATGTTGATGATCCTTTTTTTTTTATGACCATATGATTCAGATTGATCAATGATCAATAATTATTAATGGCTAATTGTAAACACTTGACTTTTTTTATGTTTGAAGTTTGAACTTTAATTTATAATTCTATATCATGACATTTGAGTATAAAGTGGTGTATTTTTGCTATGTTATTTGACTATTAATATGGTGGTGTATTTTGAACTTAATTATTGCTACAAATATGTATATATTTATGTTTTTTATATGTTTTTGTATTACCAAAACCAAAACAAACCCAATCCCAAAAAAAAAAAATTCTCGAACCAGCAAATCGGGTTCTCGAACCCGAACCCAAACCCAAAACCAAATCGGTAACTTAGCTATTGAGCCAAACGTGGGATTCATGCACCTGCTAGGTTTCTCCTCCCTGTGGGTCCCATTAATAACTATGATGTGGAATAGAAAATTTAAACAGATTACATATTTGCCTATGCCCATAGGTCTATTCAGCCAACCTCCTTGTTGATAGTACTACATTTATTTTTGATAAGCAATGGCAATTCTTACCTGAAGCTCTTCAATACTGCTAGACAAAGTAGTGAGGGGTCTTCTTCCTCACATTTTGATTTATGGCTTCAATCACAATAGTTTGTTTCTATTCTTAGTCATGTAGGTGTCCAATAAACCACTTGGTTGTGTTTCACTTTGAGATTATTTACTTGAATGAAGAACAAAATTCCTTTGATTACAATTAGAGAATACATTTTGAGGCCCCGGTTGTATAACTGGTGGACTATAGTCACATTTAATACTTGTAACAAAGTTTGAGAGTTAAGAGGTAAAGTAGAGTCTGGTAAATCAAAGAACTTGGATTAAGAGAAGGTATAACATGAAATCATACCCTTTTGAAAGGTTGTATTAATAATTATGAGGTTGCATAGTAATTTACAGTAGAGAATAGCCTTAGTTGTCTAGCTCTTTTTGTTGTAGTCTAAACTTTTTGGTTACCCAAATTAAAAAAGACCAAGTTTTCCAGATTGCTTAGCAGCAATAGGATGGATCTAGAGAAATTATTGCCACCAATAGAGCTCAGAAAATAAACTCTTATAGTTTTCAACTTTTCATTTGCAATGAGAAGGGAAAATGTATAGACTTAGAAATTATTTTCATTTGCAAATATGCTTCACGCTTTGGATGTAGAAATTATCATTAGTACACATTTCTAATGTTGTATCAATTTTTTAATAAAATGCTTATAAATTCAATTATAAGCCTCCTATCAAATTTGTAGGAATTCTATATAAGTACACCCGACGTAACTATTGCACCCCTTTCGGTGCAAGTGCTAGTATTTAAAATATTAAAAAGACACCTTAGTATGCATTAAATAGGGGCCTTGTGTGTCAAATTATCATTATTTAATAAAAGGTCATTTTTGGAGTTAAAAGGGAGTTTTAATTAAAAAGTGAATTTTAAATAGAAGCTTCTAGAGAGTTGGCAGGAAAAAGTATAAAAGAAGGATATGAAAGCTCTTTTGGGATGTCAATTTATTCTATTTCTCTTATTGAAACCCTTGTGGGTCGAGAGATTGAACCTGGTTCATCTTAGCCTTTGGAGGACGAAAACCCTCTAGGGAAGATCAATTTTGGTGGTGAAACAATTCCACCCTAGCTAGTTCGGAGGGAAAATCACTCAGGTTTTCCAATGAGCGATTAATGCAATTTTCAGAGTCTCCTGTGGAGACAAAATTAGAGACAAACGATATTCACTTCTATTGCTAAAGGTTGAGACTGGCATTCAATTTGAGGAGCTTGTAAATTATCTTGGTCAGCATATATCTGCTTATTCAGGTGTTACATTGCTGATTGACAAAGTATACAGGTCATGGGTTTTAGAATGAGTTTTATTGCTGCCTAGGGCAATGGACAGTTGAAATATTTACATGGCTGAGTTCGTGAGAGTTCCCAGGGGTTTGGTGTGAAGTTTGGGAAGCATATGGTGTTTGGTGTGTGAGTTAGGAGGCCATTTCTCCAGGTTGTGGTCATACTGGACCCTTGTGTGACATTCAGTTGTCTCAATGTTGCATATATGACTTGTTAGGAGGCTGTAGCACCTAGTTACTATCTGTTGTGAGTTTCTGAGGTGTGTGGAAGTTTAAATCAGGGGGTTGTGAGTCTAAACCTAGCGTTGGCGTCTCAGTTTGGGGACTATAAACCATTCAATGACCACCAGTGTTCCACGTGGACACATCCGCCCTGGAAAACCACGCGCACCCGAGACGAGGGGACACCTGGGAAACGTTCCTCCGCCGTCTCTATATACCCCTGCCATTTCCAAAACGTTTCCTCCTAGAGGGAGATGTTTCCTTGCCGTTTCTGGTAGCGAGACACCAGGGAAACACCCAAGGACTTACCTATGTCCCCTCAACATGAGAAACATCTCCTCCAAAAAGGAATATAATAATAATTTTTGTTAAAAAACATAAAACCTAAAGTTTTACTTAAATGATTTGATGATATTTTTTAGTTTTTACTATCATTTGTAACTTTGTTTTGACTTTTGAGTCTTCATCGTGTGACTAAGGGAGCTTCCGCAATGAACACTCGACATTGGAGATTTGCCTTTGGAGATCGAAACTTACAGGCACAATAGGGTTTTTTGATTGGTGCGTTGGACTTGGGATTGAGGTTATTTTTTTTTTAGTTTTTTTGATTATGCTTTGCCCTCCGCTCTTCGCTTTGGCTCTCGTGTATGCAAAATGTGGAAGTGTTGGCAATGGCAATGAAGGGGCCACTGTTTTTGACTGAATGCCTCAAAGAG